>JALIZH010018143.1:0-160092 GCA_030522465.1 Rhipicephalus appendiculatus | reverse complement strand
CCCACTGCGGTTAGCATAGCGAATACACATTTTTTAAATGCGAATGCATTTCATAGTCGGGCTATGTCAGGCGTCCGGCGTTGGCGTTGTCCGCGGAGGAGGAGGAGGAGGATAGGTTGAGGAGGTGTGCGCGCCGGCAGGTGTTAGATGTGAAGCATCTTATGGCGAAGCTTAATCCGGTGGTGGTGGTGTGCGTGGTGACCACCCTTACTGCGCATGCGCAAACCCTTTCAAAAAAAATAAAAATAAAAAAACCTCCTCTTTCCCTCTCTCTCTCCTCTAGGCATCCCTCCCCGCGGCAACCACACCCCTCACTGCGCATGCGCCTCCCCTCCTCTCTCCCCTGCTACGCTCCCCCCCTCTCTCCTCTAGGCATCCCTGCCCGCGCCGTCCACACCCCACTGCGCATGCGCGTCCCACCTCTCTTCTCCTCTCCTACGCTCCCCCCCCTCTCTTCTCTAGGCATCTCTGCCCGCAGCGTCCACACTCCCCACTGCGCATGCGCGCCCCCCCCCTCTCTCTCTCCTCTCCTACGCTCCCCCCCCCTCCCTCTCGCCTCGCGACGCCGACACAGGCAGCGTCTGCTAGCGAGTTTCTTGGTTGAAAAAAAACCGACTGCTCGCGCTCCACAACCGTTCACTGGCCACCCCGTATATATGGCAATGAATCTTGACCTCCAAGGTGGTGCCGGTGGGAGATTTCTCCTGTGCGTTGTTCAACAATAAAAAATTCGCAGCGTGCGGGTGAACTAAAAGCGGACTGTGGCGGAGCTCGGCGGAGCTATACATGAAAAAAAAAATTTAAAAAAAATAAATAAAAACAATTAAAAAAACAAGAAAAAAGCAAAAAAAAAGGGCGCTGCGCCTTGCTCCCGACCGGGCTGCAGAAATCAGGCGCCTTTTCCTTATTCGAACCACAACCACCATATATAAGTGGAGTGAAGCGCGCGCGAAATGCATTCGCATTTCCTCACGATTTCCCTTCGGGGAGGTGGGCGCATTTTTTTTTCACTCCAGATCATTATCACTACTATACACGTGAAAACGTTTAGCAACGCTTTTCACTTACACATCTCATGGACACTGTCACGAGGCTATTTAATTCGTAAGCTCTCGTGTAGGTTTGTGTGATCAGCGATGACGCTAAAAGTCATCAATAAATAAGAGACGAGACCATTTGTGTCCATAAAATCCCACAACACTCAATATATTCAAACCCGACAAAAAAAGATAACAACAAACACACAAAGGAACAGAACATACAAAATTAGAGGTAAGCTAAAAGGATTAGTAGAAGTTCAAAAGACGCGGACAGTGCCTAGAAGTGAATGTTCAGACGATAAAGGCAGTTTAACAATTCACGGGACGCGCAGCTTGCAGCGGAGGTTTTGGTGGCAAGGAGTAGACGCACTCACGCGCATGGCGATGACTGAGAAGCGGTGCAGACGCTGACTCTTGTAGAGGCGGTAGAGGGAAGGACGCGTCCGCCGAGACGAGGTCAGCGACCTTTCGGCGTTCGCCAGCCCGCAGCTTGGTCACGAAGCCGGAGACGAAGGCTTGCCGGGCCAACGCCAGACGACGGGGACAAGCCTGGCCAACGCCAGACGACGAGAAGAAGCTGGGTCTGTGTCCAGGTGGGAGCCCGCAGCGGCCTTGATGCAGGATCTCTGCTGGCCGCCACTCCCGCGCCCTGGCCACCTTCTTCTCTCCGTCCCGTCTCAGCCACGTCTGCCGGCTCTGCCGTTCTCCACGCTTGGCTCCTCTTCCAAATCCTCGTGGAGGCTCCTCATTGGGCAGATGTGGCCGCGCTCACACGTGCTACCATCGCGAATTGTCGTCGTCTTCGGGGAGTTTGCGTCGCGCCGTTTTCAAACGCGCACTTGCACATCACAAAAGCCCCCCTTTCGAGAAGTATTTTTTCCAAAGAAAAAAAACTGCCGGTAAGTGCGCGTATCACCACACACAACACGTCCCGCACAAAGTCCACTGCAACCTGAGACCAACACACTTAATGCTCCTTGAAAGTTCATACCAAAAATATGCTGGTTAAGTCCACCACACACCTCAATGCACATTTCTGTCGTCCCGAAAAAACTGTAATCATGTCACACTTACGCCAAATGCCAGAGTATAACCGAAAATATATACAAACAATATAATTCCTCGTCCATGGTCAAAATCAAGAGGTAGCGATCGGTTATTTGAACTCGACGCTCAGGTTATGGCGTCCCACACTAGACGAACCGCATATTTGCTCTCTTCATCTGAATGCGAAAGAGATACCTTGTAGCGTTTCCTCTCAGACGTCTGTCTGTAATTCTGCCTCAGGACACTCCAACGGTCAGACCACTTGCCAGCCTCAGTGCGGCAATGCCTGGATCGCAACCGCAGGTGTATCCTCCAGGCACTTCGGGTTGGAAACGCTCCAATGATCTTTTTAGTTATGTCAGCGCCTTTTCTAAGCTGATCAGTCAACCATGCATCTATCGTCTCCGCGAGAACGGCTTCTGCGTCACATGATTCGTCAGAATGCACGTGAGCTTCGCCGTTGCTCACACAACCCTGCACTACATCCCTGCTGCCACTTTGGGGATCACTGTTAGTGCACTGATCAGCTGCACTTAAATCAAAGTTACTTCTGCTTTCTACTTTGACTGCTTTAGCAGCTGTCTCTTGCTCCTCACATGAAACGCCACTGGCTTTACTTTCTCCTGAAGTAAGCACTGCGCTATTTTGAGGCGAGCTACCTGTGTGGTCCTCGACCGTGCCTGTGCCCTCGGTCACTACTGTTAGTGGTACACAGGAAGACTGTGGCTGTCGCCTTAGAGTTATCTACAAGGCATACGCTCCATGCTATGCCACCTCTTTTACTCTGTACACCTGAAGACACGGCGTCTCCTCTAGAGATTGCCCATGGTCTTTGGATACGCACTCCATGCGAACATTTACTGCCCTTTTATCAAGGCTATCTGGAGGACTATGTGCCTCTTCAATCGATGTGCATTCCTCTGCACCAGTTCGCATAGCTGCATTGCTTTTCAGGGAACACGACTGTTCCTCCTCTGCTAAGTTCCGCGCCGCCATACTTAGCATCATCCCTAGACCTCGGTTGGTCTCGCCCTCGCTCTCGTCCTCGCTCTCCACCTCGCCTCTGTCATCTACTTGTAGAGAGTCAACACCTAGAGAGGGGTTGCTGGCGTCTTCAAGACTGCCACCTAACAGAGAGACATCGCTCGTGAATGCCCTACCCTCGGAACACACATCAGGGACCTGCTCCTTGGCACTATGGCATGAAAATTGTTCCTGCTGCTCTCTACCTTTTTTTCGCCTCATCTCGGCCTCCGCCAGTTTAAGCCGCAACTGAAACGTCCTTTCTCTTAGCTCTTCTAGTTCTCTTTCCTTCTTTCTCATTTCCTTTTCGAACTCCATTTCCTCCTCTCTCTTTGCGAATGCGCCTCTCGCGTTCCTCGCACCAAGCCACCATTTCCTCGCCTTCTAGGCCTATGCGCCTCGCCAACTCTTCTAGCTCGGCCCTGTTCATCTTTCTATCTTAGTGTGGAAAAAATGTGGCACAAATGGTCTGGTCCTGTCGTCGCGGACGCCAATTGTCACGAGGCTATTTAATTCGTAAGCTCTCGTGTAGGTTCGTGTGATCAGCGATGACGCTAAAAGTCATCAATAAATAAGAGACGAGACCATTTGTGTCCATAAAATCCCACAACACTCAATATATTCAAACCCGACAAAAAAAGATAACAACAAACACACAAAGGAACAGAACATACAAAATTAGAGGTAAGCTAAAAGGATTAGTAGAAGTTCAAAAGACGCGGACAGTGTCTAGAAGTGAATGTTCAGACGATAAAGGCAGTTTAACAATTCACGGGACGCGCAGCTTGCAGCGGAGGCTTTGGTGGCAAGGAGTAGACGCACTCACGCGCATGGCGATGACTGAGAAGCGGTGCAGACGCTGACTCTTGTAGAGGCGGTAGAGGGAAGGACGCGTCCGCCGAGACGAGCTCAGCGACCTTTCGGCGTTCGCCAGCCCGCAGCTTGGTCACGAAGCCGGAGACGAAGGCTTGCCGGGCCAACGCCAGACGACGGGGACAAGCCTGGCCAACGCCAGACGACGAGAAGAAGCTGGGTCTGTGTCCAGGTGGGAGCCCGCAGCGGCCTTGATGCAGGATCTCTGCTGGCCGCCACTCCCGCGCCCTGGCCACCTTCTCTCCGTCCCGTCTCAGCCACGTCTGCCGGCTCTGCCGTTCTCCACGCTTGGCTCCTCTTCCAAATCCTCGTGGAGGCTCCTCATTGGGCAGATGTGGCCGCGCTCACACGTGCTACCATCGCGAATTGTCGTCGTCTTCGGGGAGTTTGCGTCGCGCCGTTTTCAAACGCGCACTTGCACATCACAGACACGCTTCATGTACAACTTAATTTCATCGACATTAGGAGGGATACAACGTACAGTAGTTGGGAGATGATGCAATTAAGGAAGAGTCCACTATAGAGGATATTCGTTTCCCGTTGATTTCACGAGATCAATAGAATTTGTTCGTAAAAATGTTTTGCTTAGTGGGCGCAATGTTCAACCTCATTTGGAATGGGTTGTATTTGTCCGCTGGTATCCCCAGTTCGCGATAGTAATCAATCAGCTTGCGACGTCTTCTCGCCTGACTATGGCAGTTGAAAAAAAAACTACGAGCTTGTCTGACGTGCCAAGAACGGCGGGGATTATCCAAGACATATTTCACATTCATAGGGACTTTACAAATTTATAATCACTTGGCGGTTTCAGAGAGTCCGAGTCGTCTCAACGCAGTAATAGGTGCGATGAGGATTACATACTCCACGTCTTGTGGTGAAGCATATCAGGAATAAAATGGGGATGCCGTCCGCCGCAGTGGAGCAGTGGTTATGGTGCTCGACTGCAGACATAAAGGTTGCGGGTTCGATCCCCTGCCGCTACGGTCGCATTTCGATGGAGGCGAAATGCAGAGGCCGATGTACTGTGCATGTCAGTGCACATTAAAGAACGCCAGATGGTCGAAATTTGCTGAGCCCACGACTACGCCGTCTCTCATTATCATATCGTGGTTCTGGGATATAAAACCCCCAATATTATTAGTATTGAAACGGGGACACCGCCAAGAGGTAATTGCACATTTGTGTATAGGCCATCGTACGAGCCATATTTATACATAGAGCGCGGGTATAGAGGTGTCTAGTAGTGTCTGGCATGCATGCCGAGCTGTTTTCGGGCGTAGAAGGAAACACTTATGTTGTTTCGACGGACCTGTGCACCCTCTGTACGGGAGGATATATAACCACATTATGCCACGCCTATTGATACACGCTTGAGCATTTTTCGGTGGGTGATGCCATTCTCGAGACTAGCCACTATATTTTGTGTGTACAGCGAAGAATTTAGGAGACCTTCCAGTTTCGGGAAAATCCGAACAAGCGAAGCAGGGCATGGGAGTGCCTGAACTGCTATTTGCCTTTATTTCTTTATTTCTATCTATCGCACTTCGCAATGCTACCTCCTAACTTTTTTCTTTCCTCTAAGCCTGGAATTGGGTCTTCATCCACGGGCTTAGCAGCGCAGCGCTTCTGCTGCTACAAGCGTCAACGATGGTCATGCGTGAAACAGTGAAATGCAATGATCAGCGGAAACAGTGGAACGCAGCAACGTGTAGCGACTAGGGACCTCCATAAAAGATCATGTCGCCATTCACGAACGACTGACCACCGCCAACCCCATGATCCAAAGTGCATCACTTATCGGGAAACGGGGTATACAAACACGCATCTCACGGTGGACTTACGAGGGCCACGTATCTGTACACTTCTCGACGCCGGATTTTTCGCGTGTGACGCCACCGCCACCGCCGAAGTTTGTAATTCATCACTGAGAAAGAACAACAACAGTCGAGAGGGAGACAATTACTAAGAAAGTGCCCTAGCTGCGGAGGCAGCCGCTCAGTCACACCCCTGAAGAAGGGATTGAATGGGTCTCGAAAGTTTTCAACAATAAAAAATTGGGGGACCTTTAAGCTTCGTCTTTAAGAGTTGAACGCGATAGCGGTATCCTGTCCCAAATGTGTACTTCAGCCCCTTAGTGGATACTTGCAATGCATCCACTACGTGGTGTTAAAGGGATACGCGCAGTAACCTGTGTGTGCCTTTTGTAATTGGTGACCGGCTTTAAACGACGAAGTCGTTATGATAGTAACATGTTCGGACGCCCGATGCCAATGTACGCTTGTACCCGCAACATCACTGGGATATTACATGTCATATTGCGAGGCCTATATAAAGGCGCTTGAGTTTCCGAAGCATGAAAGTTGTTTTCACTGCATTTGCAAGCAATGGAAGTTCTTTTCACTGGATTTCCAAGCAGACGCGTGGCTGTGTGGTAGAACACCTGCTTCCCACGCAGACGACCTGGGTTCAATCCTCGCTTGGGCGCGGAAATTTTCATTATTTATTGTATTTGCATCTTTCTCGATTTTTCGGTCACGTACGATATGATGATTTTTCGTTCACAACCAGCGACGGCGACACCGTAATTTCTGCGAAACGAGCTCTTTAACGCTATCGCGTTAAAACCGGTAGATCCCACGCACTGCGGCAATCGATGTAATGCGAAGCAGCCACCAAGGAGCAAGTCATGCTGTACATAATATGCATGTCATTATTTACATGTTAGGACCTCTCATTTATATTCGTCATATAGTCACGTCGCGCAATACCAATTTTTGGTGTATATCAAGCTAGCGAACCGGACGCAAGCGCACCATGAGCGTGGCATGCAAGTCATGTTGCACATGACATGTCATGATTTCCATATTACCACTTCTCATTTATGTTCGTCATAGAGTGACGCCATGCAATACCAAATTTGGTGTATATCAATCTACCGAAACGGGCACGAGAGTTCCATGGGCGTGGATTGCAAGTCATGTTGCACATGACATGTCATGATTTCCTTATTACCACTTGTGATTTATGCTCGTCATAGAGTCACTTCACTCAATAGCAAATTTAGTGTATATCAAGCTAACGAAACAGCCGCGAGTTCGCAATGAGCGTGGCATGCAAGTCATCTCGCACATGACATGTCATGATTTCCATATTACGATTTGTCATCTATGTTCGTCATACAGTAACGTCACGCAATACGAAGTTGGTGTATATCAAGTTAGCGAAGCGGCCACAAGAGTGCCATGAGCGTGGAATGCAAGTCACGTCGCACATGACATGTCATGATTTCCATATAAGGTGCGAAGCAGCTTATGGCGGAGTTCAATCTGCGGGCGTTGGTGTGCGGCGTGACCACCCTTATTGCGCATGCGCCTACTCTCTTCCACTGTCCTCCTTTACGCAGGTGTTCGGTCACCTTCTCTCCTCCTCCACCGTGCTGCAGCCGCTGTAGCCCTTCACTCTCCTCCTTTACGCAGGCGTTTGGTCTCCTTCTCTCCTGTCCTACCGCTGCGCTGCAGCCTCTAAACTCACTCCCTCCTCTCCCTCCCCTATTTATTATAAGCGCGTGCGCTCGGTCGAGGAAGTCTCGCTTGAATCGTGTGGTCGCTCCGTCGGTTCCCGGCCGCTGCAGTTGTCTCGCTAGCCTCGCTACCCTCGCCGCAGACTCGCGTTGTCGCTCTGTAGCGGAAGCGGTAGCTTGACGCCGATGCTTGGTTTCGACGCCCGAGTGAACGTAAATGGAAACTTGGTGTGCACCCCAATGCTGCTTCGCATCCCCTCATGGTTGCCTTTAGTGGGAGATGGTGTAATTTTTAGCACTTATCATTTATGTTCATCATACAGTCACATCACTCAATACCAAATTTGTTGTGTATAAAGTTAACGAAACAGCCGCGAGCGCGTCATGAGCGTGGCATGGAAGTCATGTCGCACATGAACGGTCATGATTTCCATATTACCACTGGTCATTTATGTTCGTCATACAGTCACGTCACGCAATGCCAAGTTTGGTGTATATCAAGCTAGCGAAACGGCCACGAGAGTGCCATGAGCGTGGTATGCAAGTCATGTTGCACATGATATGTCATGATTTCAATATGACCACTTGGCCTCTATGTTCATCATACAATCACGTCACGCAATACCAAATTTGGTGTATATGAAGCTAGCGAAACGGCCTTCAGCGCGCCATGGGCGTGGCAATGTACATCATGTTGTACATGACATGCACCTCATGATTTTCATATTACCACCTGTCGTTTATGTTGGTCATGCATAAATGTCTCATCGTACCAATTTTTGGATATATCAAGTTAAGAAAACGGCCTCAGGAGTACTACGGCCATGGTGTCTAAATCATACTTTTCATGACAAGTTAGTGATGATTTTGATGATATGACCACCCATTTCTGTTTGTCATACGGTCACGTTATGCCCTACAAATTTTTGTAAAAATGCCATTAACGATACGGCGAGGAGAGCCCAAAGTCGAAGGCGGCTAGATAGATAGATAGATAGATAGATAGATAGATAGATAGATAGATAGATAGATAGATAGATAGATAGATAGATAGATAGATAGATAGATAGATAGATAGATAGATAGATAGATAGATAGATAGATAGATAGATAGATAGAAAGGCTCGAAGTCGCCGAAGTTCGCTAAGACATGCTTCGCATTTAGAACTAAAGAATAGACGTGGCTGCAGTCTGTTTTAATAATTTGCCCACCCAGGCAGATCTATCTCAGATATGTTTAAGTCACACAAGATTCGTTTTAAAAAAATTATTGTGTACCATAGGTACAACTATCCCAACCACCACTCTGGTCTAGTGGTTATGGTGCTCGACTGCTGACCCGAAGGTCGCGGGATGGAATCCGGCCGCGGCGGCCGCATTTTCGATGGAGGGGTACATCCTAGAGGCCCGTGGGCTTAGATTTAGGTGCATGTCGATGAAGTGGATGCGCTTGAAAGACGAGGACGAAGAAAAGACGGGGACACACACAGCGCGTGTTAAAGCGCATGTTAGGTGCATGGTAAAGAACCCCAGGTGGTCGAAATTTCCGGAGCCCTCCACTACGGACGGCGCTGGAAGAACCAGCGTTCGTCCGTGTGTACGGCCGTCTTCTTCTGTACGTGTTTATGTGCATTCGCTAGTACCCCGTCTTTAAAGTTGATTATGCACCAACTGGCACAACTAGTGCTTATATGTTTAATTAACCGGAAGCTCTCCACGGGTGGTTCCTTCTTCCTGCGTACCGAAAATTGTAGCAACTCGTAAAAACAAGTTCTCTTTCTCAAATGTTCACGTCGAGGCTATCGAGTTCAAAGTTCATCAGCTGAGGAGTTCCAGTGATCAATATCTCACCTGTTGCATTAAGATGCACCATCGGTTCTGCGCCTTCCCGAGCGTGCAAGTATAGGACGACAGACACGTACAGCGCCATCAGTGACAGGGAGGAGAACTTCAGGAACATCCGATTCACCTTGCCCTGAGGAAGAAGCGACAGAATAAACGCGTATGAAGGCGTAAGCCTGTTCATTGAATGATCTAGTGCATCGTTGTGCCTGTACAGTATCGCTGACAAAGGACACTTGCGTTAACCACAAGGCCACAGCTTATGTGATGCGGTCACTGGAAAACCCATTCCTTTACGCAAAAGCTGTTGAAACTGTCGGTAACTTGAGCTCCGTGGTGAAAAAATTATTCTCATGATCATGAACCGCCACGCACTCTCATCATCTCTGTACAGTGAAATTAAGCCGGTATGTGTCGTTATGTGGAATGTCGGGTAAAGTCATTAGAAGGTAAAAAATACTGCAGAAAATATAGATAGGGAAAGAGAGAGAGATGGAAATAAAAAAGGAAGAGTCAAACATAGAGAAAGAAATGGAATAGACAAAAATCCGGCAGATGCCACGCATTGTGGGTGAAGCAGCCAGCAAGGAGCAAATCATGCTGTGCATAATCTGCATGTTATGATTTACATGTTAAAACCTGTCATCTATGTTCGTAATACAGTCACATCGTGGAATACTATTTTTGGTGTGCATCAAGCTAGCGAACTGGACGCAAGTGCATCGTGAGCGTGGACATGTAAATCAAGTTGTACATGACGTGCTTGTCGTGATTCTCATGTTACCACCTGCCATTTATCTTCTTCATACAGTCACGTCGCGCAATACCAAATTTGTATATCAAGCTAGTGAGAGAGCCGTGAGCGTGGCATGCAAGTCATGTGGCACATGATATGTCATGATTTCCATATTACCACTTGTCATTGATGTTCTTCATACAGTCACGCCACGCAATACCAAATTTGGTGTACATCAAGCTAGCGAAACGGCCGCGAGCGTACTATGATCGTGGCATGCAAGTCATGTCGCACATGACAAGCAATGATTTGCATATTACCACGGGTCATTTATATTCGTCATACAGTCACGTCACGCAATATTGATTTTGGTGTACATCAAGCTAGCGAAACGGCCGCCAACGTACCATGAGCGTGGCATGCAAGTCATGTTGCTCATGACATGTCGTTATTTCCATATTACCCCGTGTGATTTATGTTGGGCATGTGCAAATGTTTCATCATAACCATTTTCGGATATATCATGTTAAGGAAGCGGCCGCAGGGGCTACACGGCCATACCTGTAAACTATGCCGTCCATGAAAAGTTATACATGATTTTCATGATATGAGCAGTCATTCATGTTTGTAATACAGTGACCTTATGCCATAACAATTTTGGTATAAATCCCATTAACGATACGGTCCGGAGCACAACGTCGTAGGCGGATAGATAGATAGATAGATAGATAGATAGATAGATAGATAGATAGATAGATAGATAGATAGATAGATAGATGGTTAGATGGTTAGATAGATAGATAGATAGATAGATAGATAGATAGATAGATAGATAGATAGATACGCTCAATGTCCCCGAAGTTCGCTAAGAAATGCTTCGCATTTAAAAGAAAGAAAGACAAAGAAAGATAGTTAAACAAAGGGAAGAGTTAAAACGAAACAACACGAAAGAGGCAGAAAAAGCAGAAAGCAAAATAGAAAGAGGAAGAAACAGTAGGGAGAGAAAAAAATAAGTAGATAAAAAAGAGAGAAAGAAAGACAAAGAAGAAAGGAAGAGATATATAGATAGGTACATGAAACAGAGAGAAAGAGAAACAGAGAAGAATGACAGGAAAAAATACAGAAACAATCAAGGTCACCTAGCGGCGCTCTTTCTTTAGGCTTCGCCCCACCAAGCATAGCTGCCGTTATTGTTAACGCGATAGCGTTAAAGAGTTCGTACCGAGAAATTCCGGTGTTGACGTCGGCGTCGGTGACATTGGTTGTGAGAGCAAAGTGATGATGTTGTCCGTGATCGAAAAATCGAGAAAGATGCGAATAAATAATAAATATGTAACCCAGCTTCACCACCATAGTAGTGCCAAGCCTGAAGAAAGTGCGGACCTGGGCAGCCTTCTTTGTTAGGAACGAAGCTCGAAACGAAGCTCTTAGGAAGTACACGGAACAACTTCTCTTTCTCCTCGGTTTTCTTTCATTGCTCCTCTCTTCTTCAGTTTTTTCCATGTTCTTCTTTCTGTATTCCTATTTTCTTCCTTTTTTTTCTTTCTTTCTCTCTTTTTTATTTGTCGCTTGCTTCCTCTTTCAATTTTTATATGTGGTTTGCGTTGTCGGGTTGCTCTAGCCATAATAGTAATATCCGCACTTTATATCTCCACCAAGGCGCTCGAAGAACAAGAGGAAGAAGACTTCTCTTTCGTGTGAGCGGACGCTCATTATGCTACAGCTGGCAATGCTATATATGGTTTTGACTGCATTTCTCCAAGCGACGACGACAGCATACGACAGCATGTCCACCTAAAGTGGTCCGCACTTAAAATTTCGGTTCGAGTGAGAATCCAACCCAGGCCGTGTGCGTGGCAAGCAGATGTTCTGCTACAGAATCATGGTTTAGCTTGAGACTGCGTTGGAAGAAACACTATACGGATGTCATCTAGTGGAAGAACTCTCCTTTACGCATGTCATATTACGTCGCAGAAGCGTAGAATCATGCCAAGCTTCCACACATAGGAATTGCGCAACGACAGGGTGTTTTAAAGATCGACCCAATACAAATCGCTAAGACATATTTAATCATCATCAACTGCAAAAGCATCTACAAAGTGAGGAGCTCCATAGGTTCACGTCTAATCTCACGGACACGTAGTGCGCTCTTCGCTGATTCACAAAAAGTACAATAATGGCGTAGTAGGCATATAACAACTGTGCTTCTAGTTGACATCCTAGGATAGTTTGAAACGGCCAATGTTACGCGCACAGCGATTCGTTTCCTTGTGGCATAGTTGAGGCATGCACCGAGAACCGAAACAATGCTAGCAATTTAGAAGGTGATGCGCACGGGGTCGAATACCCTATCGCGTTCTACTATTGATTGCGAAGGTCAAGTGTCCTGCAAGTCCTTTTTTTTTAATATTTCGTCCCATGTCACACGGAGCACATCCAAAAGGTCCCTCAGTTCTTGTATGTTACCTTAGGAAACTTCAAGGACCCCTGACACCAAATTTGGAAACTCGAGATGCGTGCGGGGTCACTTCTGACCGATTATTAGAGACGAGCGTTGCCTACAAGATATTTTAATTTGGTTTTAAAGTAAAGGTGAGTAGTGCGGACCAATCGACATTTTCTGTGGTTTGACATAGACAGAGGCTCCCCCTCGTGGCGTTGCAGAGGTCAAGCAAGTATTGCGACGTCAGAGAACATTTTCGGGGCGCGCACGATACCCCGACTGCCACACGGCGAGAACTACTGTTCGTCACCTCTCTCGCTCTGTTGTCGGGCTGCTCTCAAGGTGGTTTTGGCTGCTTACGCCAGGAATGCTTTCCTTTTTCCTGAAGGGGGACACGCTCAAAGCACCCACATCGTTTCATTCTTCACCTCGCGCAGGTCCCCCCTATACAGCGAAAGCTGTTATGAGATCACGACAAGGGTCGTTCCTGCGCCGTAGTTGTCTGCCGCCGCCGCCGCTGCCGCCGGTGTCCGTAACCAATATCGCACGAAATAAGGAAAAAAAACTAACTAAATAAAAAAACACCTATGAGAGAATGGGAATCGAACCCGGGTCTTCTGCGTGGCAGCCCAGCACTCTACCACTGAGCTACGCCGCTGCTTGAAACTGCGGTGCAAACTGACCCTATGCAGGCTTCATGTCGGTTAAGGAATCGCGTTAACGTGTGTTGTAAAGCGTTTTAGAACAGTAAAGTAAGAACCAGGCGTCACACAATGCGAATTGCATAACGAGTGGGGCATTCAATGCTCCAACCCATTACTAAAAGCCTCAGGCAAAATTTTTCATCGTCGTCAGCCACAGCATCAACAAAGTGCACATAATGCGTTACAAGAGTGTAGCGGGTACCGCGCTTTTCTGAAGAATGACGAATAATGGCATAGTAGACGCTTCCCCACTACACAAAATTATGATGATTTATGGCGTAGTGGGTACCATGCAAGTGCGCTTGTAGTAGCTGCCCCAAGAGTGTTTAAAAAAGGCTCTCAAAAGGCCCCTCTCCCAGCTTTCGTTGTGGCTGTGCTGCGCGTTCCGCGCAGGCCTGGCGGTTTTTTGAAAACGGCGCGTTCATCGTCATCGAAGCTTGAGCGCACGCAGTCTGAGGCGCTGCCCCGGTGTGGGGCGCTAGTTTCTTATGGTATTTAGGCGGGCGTTTCGAACTGAAGCAAAATCGTTCTGAATTTAACAAAGGCGAGCATTAATAATAGGATGCGTTAGACCATTTACAATTCAATTTCGGCACTACCGGACGCAAAGCTACAAATTACTGTACAAAAGTCGCAAACAAAACTTTCGCTGTCAGGAGTCCTTTAAGTTGTTTCCGTCGCCTGAAGGAAATAAGTTGCACTGTTCCGATGGCTGAACAAAATATATGCCACGTGTTTATTTAAAACTAACCCACAAGAAAGCCAGGGAAAATTAGAGGGTATGTTATTTGTAGTAATTATGGCGTAAATGTGAATGAACTAAGGTCTACAAAAATTACGACTCACCGCTGGCGGGGACCGAACCTGCGACCTGCGAATAACGCGTCCGATGCTCTACCTGTTGCGCTACGGAGGTGGTCGTCCTCTCGTACACTTTATGGGATATATATGTGCATTTAAACCTATAAGTGTTAGCCAGCGCCGCTAATAGTCATGATGACGAGTGTGGGAACACCTTTTCTACGTGGCGGAGTCACGAAACACGTGATCTTTTTACGAGCTCGCAGCTGACCAAAAATTGCTATACCTGAAGGTATAGAGTCTATCAGAACGAGCCACTTGCTATGGATGAACGAAAGAAGGGGAATTTCAAGAGCTCGTTTTAAATACGAAGTGCGTACTGCCGGCACTTTAAGCGTTTCTATCTATCTATCTATCTATCTATCTATCTATCTATCTATCTATCTATCTATCTATCTATCTATCTATCTATCTATCTATCTATCTATCTATCTATCTATCTATCTATCTATCTATCTATCTATCTATCTATCTATCTATCTATCTATCTATCTATCTATCTATCTATCTATCTAACTTTAAAATCCCGTCGCGTGCGTCGTCAAACCCTCTCCTCCCGACACGTGCTGAACACACCCGTAACCCGTAAACCCGGGGCCGGGGTATCTGGGTATGTGCCACATTTGATTGACATATCCACCCTGGAACGGCGAGAACAGACATTGGTAATATATACGTCAAGAAGAAATGACATCGGCAGCGTTGACCCGACGAATGCAAAGGTTAAATATGGGGGTGCCAGCAGGGATCGAACCCAAGCATTCTGCGCGGCAATCGAGTATTCTACCACAAAACGACGCCAGATCTCGAAACTGCTTTGGAAAAACACCCTATCCAGGCGCAATGTTGGTGAAACGTCAATTGAGGTTCATTGCTGGCTACCTAATTTTATACACATCACATATGTACTCCTATGGCACAGACGTTACGTCGCGTTAACATGAATTGTATACTCAAAGCGCCATCCGTTGAAGTTGGTCTACGTAGCTCTAGCCAGGGCTACCATCCTCGCAGGCCCAAGCGCTACGCAATCAGCATACCACTTCTGGTGTTGGTAATACCCATGCTACTGTTGACATCGTTTCGCAACTGTAATCAACTCGTTATATAAAACATATGCAGCTGTTCAACATACGTCTGTGCGTACAACGTTTGTAAATATCTTTCGCGTCAATTCGTAACGTTTTGCTCAATGAAATAATTACACCACAGTCACACTCCCTGCGCATGCTTCGCATAACATCGATGCCCATGGTACGTGTGATCTGGGGAATTTTTAGGGGCGAAGCTCCTTAAAGGGGCACCCGTTCGTCCCTCGTCGTAGTGCGTAACCAGTCTTACGCTTTGACCTCCAAGGTGGTGCCGGTGGGAGATTTCTCCTGTGCGTTGTTGAACAATAAAAAATTCGCAGCATGCGCGTTAACTAAAAGCCGAATTCTTCTGTCTCTCATTCCCCATTAGCAGCCATTGGCATTTCTCCTGTGCGTGATTAAACAATAAAAATTTTGTTCAAAACGCCGTTGATTGATGAAATAAACCAACGAAAGACGCCAGATGTTTTCTAAAAGCAATACGAAAAGACGCCAGATGTTTCTAAAGCAAAACGAAAAGACGCCAGCTGCTTAACGAAAGACGCCAGGTGTTTTCTAAAGCAATGGTTTTATGATCAAAACCATATCGCGATACAGGTTTGTAGTTGACGATGCTCGTTGCCGTCGGTGTGTGCTGGTATGGATAAGGATGCCGCTGCAACCAGTGCAAGAACCACTTAGCTTACATTTCACCGACCACAAAGCGGTCATAATGAAAGGACAACGGAAACCAGCAATAAAAGTTTGATAAAACATTTAATCAATCGTTTCATGTCATTTTTATCGGGCGAATTAACGGAAGAAATTTCACCGGTTTAACCGATGATTACTTCCAAGGAGCTTCGCCCAATCTCATCATCATTCACCTCGTGGATCTGCCGTCAATTTTTTTCTTTGCTACACGCAATATTATTTAGAATTGACAGACAAGAAAGCCAAGGAAAGTATAAGGGATGGTATTTGTAGTAACTATGACGTAAATGTAAAGAAACAAAAGCGGACGAGAAAACAACTTGCCGCTGGCAGGGACCGAACTTTCGTCCACTTGACGCTATTCACATTTACGTCATAATTACTACATATAGCATCCCCTATACTTTCCTTGGCTTTCTTGTCTGCTAGCTCTAATTAATACTGTGTCAAACAGAGAAAAGCGAGCCCTTAAAGTTCCCCTTCTTTAGTTTCATGACATTTATTTGTCACATAGGAATCACACGTAAGGATTGCGAAATTTGATTCCAACAACACAGTAACAGAAATTGTAACACTATCACTCTCTGTCCTTTGTTCTTAGCGAGTTTTAGAATAGCGTACGCAAAGATAGCGGCCACGGCGGTCGCCTGCTACTTACCTCACGTAAAAAGGCCCCCAGGAGAATAGCGTACGACGCATGCGCAGCTGTGACCTGACGCTATGCAAAGCTTTGTGCACGCTATTTTAAAACTTTCTATTAAAGGGCCCCTCACCAGCCTCTTAAAATACAAAAATTCGGCAGATACCTCGTACCATGGGAATCGATGTCGTGCGAAGCATGCGAAGGGAAGATTACTGTGGTGTAATTTTTTTGTTGAGTGAAATCTTGCGAAGTGACGCTGGACATATGTATAAATGTTATACGCACAGATATGTATGTTGAGCACTCGCATATGTTTTATATAACCAGTTGTTAACAGTTGTGTAACGATGCCAAGAGCAACATGGGCGTTAACAACACCAGAAGCGGTAAGCTGAAATATGAATGAATGAATGAATGAATGAATGAATGAATGAATGAATCTTTATTTCATCTTGAATACTTTTTCAAGAAAGGTACGGGAGCTGAAGGCGAGCAACGCCCAAGAGCGGCCCCTGCACCCGCAAACATGTTACTACATCATATTACATTATATAATGGCAGTTCATTGACAGTGAACGAAATAACACGCAAAAATCGTAATAAATTTGTGATACAATTCATTAGCAAAACACAAAACTTACACACCATCACGCTCACATATTTATTGTGCTACTATTTTCTTCAAAACATATACCATGACATATGATAAAAAAATGGAAATGCTGATAGTTAGCAATGAACAAATAAACAGAAAAAAAATTTGAATAAACAAAAGAAAGGAAAAAAAACTGATATTAAAAAACAGTAAGATGCGCTTACTGTTTTTAGGATATTTGTCAGCCTTGTTACTACAGACAGGAAACTCCCGGGGCGATTTTTCGAAACTATGACAGTAATGCAAGTGCGCTTGCACACATATTTATACATTCGAAACAATATAATGCATGTGTGTCTTGTGTTTACGACTATTAAACTAATGGCTAGCGCATGTTCTCCTGCCCGACACAAAGGCATGGCCTTCGTACGTAAATCATGCACCGTAAGTGCACTGTTCATATATGGGTTTCGCATCTTTATAATTGCGAACGGCAGAAGGGAATTTCCTTTGGCGTCACTATTAGCAGCGCGCTTCTTTCGGAAACGCGGCCGCTGCGGCGAGTGAAGTGACCTTCGTGCACTCTTTAACCTCTGTAGCTTCAAAGCAAACTTGCGGTCGAAGCACAAGACGTACAAAGAACGCCAATGACCCAATCATGAGATAAGCCCGCTCGGCGCGCGCACGAGCGACCACGCCCTGTGGAGGCGCGAACGCATCGCAACGAGAGGGGCGACGGTCTTTCCTCCGCGCCCCCTTCGCGCCATCTCGCTAGTGATGACAAAAACGCGCTGAAGTCGCGGAGTTCGGAGGACCGCCAATGGTATATGGTGTATATAAATAGCTCCCAGTTAGTAAGGTGTAGAAGGTACGCTCGGTGGCCGAGTGGTTTCGCGCCACGCGCTGCGAAACGAGAGGTCGTAGGTTCGACGCCCGGCGACGGATCTTTTTCTTCGCAATCTGTTAGTTCACATTTTAAAACGTCATATCCATGACGGATATTCGTCAGTGGAGCCGTGGTGGACCCCGGCATAAAACACTTTCGTGTTAAAATGAACATTAATCGGAAGCTCATATGTTCGCGCTATTCATTCTAAGGTCGCCGCGGTGGTACTTGGTTACATTGCTAGGCTGCTGACCCGATAGTCGCGGGTTCGATACAGGCCATGGGGCTCGGGTTACGACAGAGGCGAAACGCTTGAGGACCGAGTAGAGCGCGATGTCACTGCACGTTAAAGAACACCAGATGGTCGAAATTTCCGGAGCCCTCCACTACGCCGTCCATCATAATCTTATCGCGATTTGGACACGTAAAACCCCAGAAATTATTGTTATTATTCTGTTCTTGCCTCTTTGTGTGATGTCGTCGATTCCACACCGTGGTTCCGTTCGGTTACCTTTTCTTTATTTTGGGGGGATGCTGCGGTGACGCCGCCACTTCCGGCCTGGGACTTGGCCGTGAGCACGGGCACTGTTAATGTGTGTCCGACAATCCCTGTGCGGCGAGACGATTCCCATGTCTGGCTTGCCTACCATAAAAACAGCGTTAGCGTTAGGTCAGACAATGAGACAGCTTTACTTATGTCACCGTAAATACAAAGCATTTTTATCAACGCTCATGAGACGGATCCCTAAAACTCTTTACAACAGCATACGTGATAATGAGAGCGAACCGAAAAAAAAAACGAAGCCATGGAAAGTATAGGGGATGTTATTAGTAGTAATTGCAATGTAAATGTGAAGAAAGAAAAGTGGACGAAAAGGTAATTTGCCTCTGGTAGGGCCCAACCTGCGACCTTCGACAAATGTGTTCGGTGATCTACCAACTGAGGTACCGCGGCGGTCATACCCCCGTCCACTTTATGGGGCATGTATGAGCATGTAAACGTCGGAGTGTCAGTCAGCGCACCTAGTAGCCATGAAGGCGAGCGTGGAACACTCTTTTTTTGCCTGTTGGCGTCACGCAGCACGTGATCTTATCGCGAGCTGGCAGCTGACCAATAATCCCAATACGTGACTTGGAAAGTGCAGGCAATGGAGTATTCACCTTGTCTTGCAATCACTGAAATTCAGAGTGCTAAGGCGCTGCTTACAGTTTCATGAGAACAGGCAGACGTGAGTGCAATTTTGCACGAAGAATCTCTATTGCTCGACGACTATATCGACAACGCCCCAGCTTTTTTCGGGAAAAAGGTGCAATCCATTTTCATCACTCCGGAACATTATAGAAAGTTGTCACTCACCGAAACGTGTGCGTTTTCCCAGCACGACGCGGCTTGCGATCGTAGGACGAGTAGATGCTTCGCTAACGTTATTGCCCGCACCTTTCGTTAAATACGTGTCCACTGACTGTTCGCTGCTCCACGCGGACCTGTCACCTCGCCGCTGCTTCACCGTCTTCTTCTTCCTATAATGACGATGATTGTTCCTCTCTTTTGTATCTGTGTCCGGAGCCCACTATGAGTGATGGGCCACGAATGACGCTACTTAACAGACTTTTTTTTATCTCACCACTGTAAAAAAATGTATTGTGTGATAATTGTATCTGGTTCTTTGTCAACGGCCTACAGAGAAAACGTTCTACTAACACTACATTTACATCTGTACATCACCTATAAACTATAGCGCGCGAATAAAGCAATCAGTGGGCAACATTGCGACTTCACTAGTCAAACACAGGGGTCACACTTAAATCTCTAGGTCACACACGGGTACGCGTTTGCAGCACAATCCCGAGCTTAGAGCGCCGTGACGGGCTGCTTATAAAAAATGCGGCAAAAGAAAATAATGAAATCAGAATTAATCTTTCAAAATCTCTTAAAGCTCGCCCTAAGCCGCGCGAAGCTCAATACACAGCGAAGCTGATCGGTCTCATGCTTATTAGATGTGAAGCATCTTATGGCGAAGCTTAATCCGGTGGTGGTGGTGGTGGTGTGCCTCGAGGCCTCACTTACTGCGCATGCGCAAACCCTTTCAAAAAAAAAATAAACATAAAAAAACCTCCTCTCCCCCTCTCTCTCCTCTAGGCATCCCTCCACGCGGCAACCACACCCTCACTGCGCATGCGCCTCCCCTCCTCTCTCCCCTCCTACGCTCCCCCCTCTCTCCTCTAGGCATCCCTCCCCGCGCTCCCACTGCGCATGCGCGTCCCCCCCCCTCTCTCTCCTCTAATACGCTCCCCCCTCTCTCCTCTAGGCATCCCTGCCCACAGCGTCCACACCCCCCACTGCGCATGCGCGTCCCCCCCCCCCTCTCTCTCCTCTCCTACGCTACCCCCCCTCTCTCGCCTCGCGACGCCGACGCAGGCAGCGTCTGCTAGCGAGTTTCTTGGTTGAAAAAACCGACTGCTCGCGCTGCACAACCGCTCACTGTCCATCCCGTATATATGGCAATGGATCTTGACCTCCAAGGTGGTGCCGGTGGGAGATTTCTCCTGTGCGTTGTTGAACAATAAAAATTCGCAGCGTGCGCGTTAACTAAAAGCCGACTGCGGGTCTCTGTGTCCAGTCGGAGTCTTCTGTCTCTCATTGCCCATTAGCAGCGATTGGCATGTTCCAGTAGGAAACACCGCTCCATCACTGCGTGCTTTGCGCCTCCTCAGTTTTCTCTCCTGCGCAACGCTGCGATAGCGCCAGCGTCAACGCCACCGCCAGTGTAAGCGTTAGCGCCCGCTGCTTCACATCTATACATGGTTCCCTTTAGCGGGAGATGGTGTTTTTTTTACTGCTGTATCGAGGCAGAACTTGGCTGTAGCGAGGTTGAACTTGCTTGGCTATATAGCGAGCTTGAGCTTGTCTAGAACGTGGTATTCGCGAGGTCGAACTTGTTATGAACTTGGCTGAGTAGCGAGGTTTAACTGGGGTTGAACTTGGCTATATAGCGAGGTTGATATTCGCTTGAACTCTGCTTGAACTTGGCATTAGCGAAGGTCTAACCTGGTTTGTACTTGGCTATATAGCGAGCTTGAACTGGTCTTGAACATGGCATTGCAGAGGTAGAACTTTCCATGAACTAGCGAGGTTCATAGCGAGGTTTAACTTGACTTGAACTTGGCTATATGAATTTGGCTTGAACTCGGCTATATAGCGCGGTTGAACTTGGCTTGAACTTGGCTATTTAGCGAGTTTAAACTTGTCTTGAACTTGGCTTTATAGCGAGGTTAAACTTGTCTTGAGCTTGGCTATATAGCGGGGTTGAACTTGGCTTGAACTTGGCTATATAGTGCGGTCGAACTTGGCTTGAACTTGGCCATTGTTACGTTGTGGTTTGTGCAGGTCCTTTTATTTTGTTGGAATGTCCGAGACGTTACCTCAGGACACTCCCCGAAGGACGAGACCGCTTGAAAACAACATTTAATAACCCCACTAACACGAGGACATATAACAGGAACAAAGACAGAAGGTTACAGTACAGAAATACCCGACCCTAAACGTGAGGCAAAGTCACCAAGAAAGGCTTAAGCTCCATGCTCAGTTCTAAACACTCGATTCTCGAATACTCAGTTCATGACGGACCGTTGCTCGCTGAGAGAAGGGAACACACGGGGATATTCTCACCAACGTCATCGAAGAAGAAGCCTTGGAGCGAGTCACGGAAGTCGATGAGGGTGGCCCTTGCCGTAGGCGTTGAGCGGTTTGAGGCTCTACTGACTTCGACCGCCTTCCTAGACTACCAGTTGACGTAGGAGTCGAAGCGCTGGCTCCGAGGATGGGTTCCGGCCGGACAGCCTTGTCCGAGCTCGAGCCCGAAGCCCGACGGCTCAGACCTGTCCACGGGCACAGGAACGTCGGCCCAGCAGCAGCACAAGAGCTCCCGACGGCCAGGAGCAGCAGGGAAACACGAGGTCGCTCAGGTCTCAGGTCGACTGCGGTCGGCGCCTTGGCTCGGGTCCGAAACCCGACGGCCGAGACGCGTGGCCCGTCTTTCTTCCTGCTTCCACTGCCACTGCTTCTCTTTCTTCCCTCTCTCCCCACGTGTTTCGAACAGCGGCCGAGGCTCTCTCCAATTGGCGCTTCTTCTATTTATTCTTTCTGCTCCTTCGGTCCCGTGCAGGTTTCTTCTTCGTTGCCTTCAATCTGATGTCACGGAGCGCACTTTAAAAAATCCGCGCACTTCACCACAGAAGCCCCCCTTTTCATTTGAGTTTTTTTTTCGAAAAAAAAAAACTGCCGTTAAGTGCGCGTTTTGCACAACACCACGAATGCACCACATATTTGTTCCCCCGCACAATTCACTACATTGTCCATATATCGACATTCACCGAACATTAAATGCACCAAATGGATCGAGAAAGTTCACACACACAGAAACCAACCCGTTGAATACTCCACACGTTTCTTACACATTTACACCTTCATGCGAAAGCTATACATCACGTCACACCTCACATTACATGCAAGTTTATAACCTTAAATATTTACAAGCAATACAATTCCATTGTCCGCCGTCAAGATCCAAAAGAAGCCACCGGTTATTAGGACTCAACGCCTAAGTTATGGCATCCCAAACAAGACGCGGAACAGTCCTGATCACCTGCCTAGAGCTAAGAATGGGACACCCCTGGGATTTCCTACTGTAGGCTCGCCTGTACCTACAGCTGGGAACCAAAGTCAGAGGCCCAACCACCAAATTGCTAGTGTCAACGCAGGAATGTCTGCATTCCAGTTGGTGGCGTTGCCTACAGGCCCACCAGTACAAGAGCATTTCATTGACCACTTCCTTTCCAAGGATGCCTTGCTTCGACCTGTAAGCTTCTAATGGACCAGACGCCTTAACCGAAGTGACTTCTGCGTCCCAGTATGCCCTGGAGGACAAGTCAGCTTCCTTACTGATCAAGTAACAATGAATTTGTGAACTACTGCTCTCTTCGGGCTCACTTTCTATCAGTTCATGTGTTTGTCCTCTTTTCACTTTCGCACTACCAAACTTTTCATCTGTGTCATCTTGGCTACCCTCCTCATCACAGAGTGGTGCCGGAGCCCTCGGCTCTATTCTCGGTTCTTCGACTAGTGCTTGTGCACTCTGTTCCAATTCTTCTGGACAACTCGCTTCTACGCTTACCCGAGACATTAAACTCGCTCTATCTTTAGGAGGCTTGTTTACAGGGTACTCGATACCCATGTCATCCACTACCACAGCCTGTGCTACACAGGAATCAGTGGCAACCGACTTGCTTCCTGCACTGCTTTCACGCAGATCTACTTTGCATGTTTCTCTTGCAGTCGGTATAACTGAAGACTCGGCGTCTTCGCTAGCCTCACATTCTGCAAAAACGGACTCCGTGGGAACGGCTATTGCCATTACACTAGAGCTGCCTTGCAGCTTATGCGCTGCCCAAGTCCGTGTGCATTTCATTGCACCTTTTAAACCACTGTTAAACCACTGTACAGCCGTTACAACATAATCCCATTTATTGTCACTGTACCATTTATTCTTGCATTGCCAAACTTTTCTTTTTTTATGTTCTAAGTTTGGATCTTCGGAATGTGCAGTTTTCATGTATTGGTGCATTTTAATTTCTTGTGTATTTTCCCGTAATATTCACGTTCGCTGTATCTGTGCATTTTTGTTGTATCTTTTTATATTTGTTTTCCTGTGTACCGATGCTATTACATCTTAAGTTGTATTAGTCATACAACTCGACCTTTTATTCACTGCTGCCTGTATGGTCCCCCAGGTCCCTTCAAGCTGTCTTTAACAGCTTTTTTGCCTGGGGAACCCCCCAACTTTTTGTGTTGGAAATAAAGTTCAAAGTTCAAAGTTCAAGTTCACCTTTCGAGATAGCCACATCAATTTCAAACAAGCTTGAACCTTCTTTTGAGGTTAAATTGTTACAAACCTTACTTTGCTCAAACCCGAGACCTTCGTCAGGCTCGCTCCTACTCTCTGCTTCTCCGTTACCGTCGTGCCGCTTCTTTTCTAACTCCGCAAGTTTAAGTCGCAACTGAGACGTTCTTTGTCTTAACTTTTCTAGTTCTCTTTCTTTCTCTCTCATTTCTTTTTCAAACTCCATTTCCTCTGCCCTCTCTTTCTGAATGCGCCTCTCGCGTTCATCGCACCACGCTCTCATTTCTTCTCCTTCTAGACCCATGAGCTTGGCTAACTCTTCTAGGTCTGACCTTTCCTCACGTGCTACGCGTGCTTCACGTCCCTCGATCGATGCTTCCACATCTGCGCCTTCTAACCCTATTCGCAAAACCAAGGTCGCTAATTCTGCCGTATTCATCTTTCCAGAATTGCTTTCACCCGCTAACAAAGTTTGCAAGCGGCCTCGTCCTGTCGCTGCGGACGCCAGTGTTACGTTGTGGTTTGTATTCTTCGCACAACGTGCAGGTTCTTTTATTTTGTTGGAATGTCCGAGGCGTTACCTCAGGACACTCCCCGAAGGACGAGACCGCTTGAAAACAACATTTAATAACCCCACTAACACGAGGACATATAACAGGAACAAAGACAGAAGGTTACAGTACAGAAATACCCGACCCTAAACGTGAGGCAAAGTCACCAAGAAAGGCTTAAGCTCCATGCTCAGTTCTAAACACTCGATTCTCGAATACTCAGTTCATGACGGACCGTTGCTCGCGGAGAGAAGGGAACACACGGGGATATTCTCACCAACGTCATCGAAGAAGAAGCCTTGGAGCGAGTCACGGAAGTCGACGAGGGTGGTCCCTTGCCGTAGGCGTTGAGCGGTTTGAGGCTCTACTGACTTCGACCGCCTTCCTAGACTACCAGTTGACGTAGGAGTCGAAGCGCTGGCTCCGAGGATGGGTTCCGGCCGGACAGCCTTGTCCGAGCTCGAGCCCGAAGCCCGACGGCTCAGACCTGTCCACGGGCACAGGAACGTCGGCCCAGCAGCAGCACAAGAGCTCCCGACGGCCAGGAGCAGCAGGGAAACACGAGGACGCTCAGGTCTCAGGTCGACTGCGGTCGGCGCCTTGGCTCGGGTCCGAAACCCGACGGCCGAGACGCGTGGCCCGTCTTTCTTCCTGCTTCCACTGCCACTGCTTCTCTTTCTTCCCTCTCTCCCCACGTGTTTCGAACAACGGCCGTGGCTCTCTCCAATTGGCGCTTCTTCTATTTATTCTTTCTGCTCCTTCGGTCCCGTGCAGGTTTCTTCTTCGTTGCCTTCAATCTGATGTCACGGCGCGCACTTTAAAAATCCGCGCACTTCACCACAGCCATATAGAGAGGTTCAACTTGGCTTGCACATGGCTATGTAGCGAGGTTAAACTTGTCTTGAGCTTGGCTGTATAGTGAGGTTGAGCTTGTCTTGAACATGGCTATAAGCGAGGTTGAACTTGTCTTGAGCTTGGCTGTATTCGCCCGGAGACCGAGCGGAGTCATCGCCTGGTGGCCACTGGCTGAAGCACAACTAGTGTGGATTGCTTCTCGCGTCGTCTGCTAGCCACACAAGGCTGCCTTGTGCGCGTACCCATGCTCATCATCAAAGGGCGGTTTGTCCCACTCTGTTAGCGAAAGTTTAACACCTTGTACGTTTGCCTAGAACGATCTACAGACACATTTGGCCTTGCTCGGCTATATATGCACTGCAATAAGGTCAGTTTGTGCACTTGCCGAGAGTGCTGTGTATCCTCCGTTCGCCAGAATCATTCCAGGTGTACGTGCCGCTTAGAAGTTGAAGCACATCGTAAAGTGCACTTGGCGTTGTCCCAAACATTAGGAGTATAAATATTGTCACGTGGTCGTGACGTTGACCCAAGCAGCAGTCGGTATGTTCAAGATCAAACTGTTTATTAGGCCGAACTTGTGGCCGGTAAACGGAAAGTCAGATTACAGCAATAAGCACGGAGCGTCGACCGTCGATCAACTGGCAAACGGTGAAGCGCGTCGGCATTTATACGCGTGTCATCGAATATTCCAGTCTTATCACTGGTTGTCGCGAAAGCTCTGGAATAAGCTCGCGTGTTCGCGTCTTGCGCGCAATCTTAACACAACGATCTACAATAATCGCGAAGCTTCTAGAAAAGTGAGGCGCGGTTTGCGCTGAGCATTACTTACAGTCTTTGTGGGCGTAAACCGAATACAGCACAAGTATAATACAAAACGCGCGTGGCAATGCCCCCCCCTCTGAAAAAGCATCGTCCCGATGCTTAAAACAGAACACGGGGGGAGGGGGGGGTTCATGCAACAATAAATAACAATAATAAAGCAAGAAAGTACAATAAACAATAAGCACAAGCACGAAAGTACAATAATAAAGCAAAAATTACAGTCTTCAGGTTCACTAACGCGCGTAATAGGGCTTGAGGCGCACGACGTGGACGACTTCAGGTCGCGCACGGCGCCGCTGAGAGTTCGTAATGCCGTCAGGGACAACCTCGTAGTCGAGTGCGCCGAGACGTCGAAGTACCCTGTAGGGTCCGAAGTATCGTCGAAGAAGCTTCTCGCTAAGTCCCCGTCGGCGAACTGGCGTCCAGACCCATACACGGTCACCGGGTTGGTATTCCATGTGGCGTCTTCGAAGGTTGTAGCGACGGCTGTCGGTCTTTTGCTGGCTCTGGATGCGCAGACGGGCGAGTTGTCTGGCTTCTTCGGCGCGCTGAAGGTACACGGTGACGTCGACGTTTTCCTCGTCGGAGACATTGGGCAACATGGCGTCGAGCGTCGTTGCCGGGGTCCTTCCGTAGACCAATCCATACGGCGTCATTTGCGTCGTTTCTTGTACCGCCGTGTTGTATGCAAAGGTTACATACGGAAGGATGGCATCCCACGTCTTGTGCTCGACGTCGACGTACATGGCCAGCATATCGGCGATGGTCTTATTTAGACGCTCGGTGAGGCCATTGGTCTGCGGGTGGTAGGCGGTGGTCCGGCGGTGACTTGTTTGGCTGTACCTCAGGATCGCCTGCGTTAGGTCCGCTGTAAGGCCGTACCTCTGTCGGTAATGAGGACCTCTGGGGCGCCATGACGCAGTACGATGTTCTCGACGAAGAACTTTGCTACCTCGGCTGCACTGCCCTTGGGCAGCGCCTTTGTCTCGGCGTAGCGGGTGAGGTAGTCCGTTGCTACGACGATCCATTTGTTTCCGGAATTCGACGTCGGGAACGGCCCCAGTAAGTCCATGCCGATTTGCTGGAACGGTCGGCGAGGTGGCTCGATGGGTTGCAGAAGTCCGGCTGGCCTAGTGGGTGGTGTCTTCCGTCGTTGACAATCTCGACAGGTCTTCAAGTAGTGGGTGACGTCGGCAGCGAGGCGAGGCCAGTAGTACTTTTGTTGTATCCTCGCGAGCGTACGGGAAAATCCAAGGTGTCCAGCCGTCGGGTCGTCATGCAGAGCGTCCAGAACTTCGGGACGTAACGCTGAAGGTACTACGAGGGAGGGAGTCGGCCCGGAGTGGCGAGAAGTTTTTCTTTAGGAGAATGCCGTTGCGCAAGAAAAACGACTCCAGTCCTCGTCTGAATACCTTTGGAGCCATGGTGGCCTTGCCCTCGAGGTATTCTATAAGGCCCTTGAGTTCCGGATCGGCTCGCTGTCGTTCGGCGAAGTCATCGGCGCTTATGGTTCCCAAGAAGCAGTCATCATTAGGGTCGTCCTGTGGCGGCGGGTCGACGGGGGCGCGAGACAAGCAGTCGGCGTCAGAATGCTTTTGTCCGGACTTGTAAACGACGGTAACGTCGAATTCTTGAAGTCTGAGACTCCATCTTGCGAGACGACCTGAAGGGTCTTCAAGTTAGCTAGCCAACACAAGGCGTGGTGGTCGCTCACAACTTTGAAGGGCCTACCGTAGAGGTAGGGGCGAAACTTCGACGTAGCCCAGATGATGGCGAGGCACTCTTTTTCTGTTGTTGAATAGTTGGCCTCTGCCTTGGATAGCGACCGGCTAGCATAACTGATAACCCTTTCCAGTCCGTCCGTCTTCTGCACAAGGACGGCGCCGAGTCCCACGCTGCTTGCGTCGGTGTGCACTTCTGTTTCGCCGTGTTCGTCGAAATGCGCAAGTAACGGATGCATTTGCAGGCGTCGTTTTAGTTCTTGAAATGCTTCCTCTTGCGGTGTTTCCCACTTGAACTCGACGTCGGTTCTGGTAAGGTTAGTGAGTGGCTCGGCGATGCGGGCAAAATTTTTGACGAACCGCCTGTAATAGGCGCACAGGCCGAGAAATCGACGGACGGCCTTCTTGTCGGCGGGTGGCGGGAATGTAGCGATGGCGGCTGTCTTTTGTGGATCGGGGCGTACTCCGGACTTGCTGATCACGTGACCCGGCTGTCTTTTGTGGATCGGGGCGTACTCCGGACTTGCTGATCACGTGACCCAAGAACAAGAGCTCCTCGTATGCGAAGCGGCACTTTTCAGGCTTCAAAGTGAGGCCGGAGGTCTTGATTGCTTGAAGTACTGCGTTAAGTCGCCGGAGGTGTTCGTCGAAGTTTGAAGCAAACACAATGACGTCGTCCAGGTACACGACGCAAGTCTGCCACTTCAATCCTGCCAGTACGGTGTCCATAACCCGTTGGAAAGTCGCGGGTGCCGAGCAGAGACCAAGGGCATGACCTTGAACTCGAAGAGGCCGTCTGGTGTTATAAACGCGGTCTTTTTCTCGGTCTCTCTCGTCGACTTCAATTTGCCAATAGCCGGTCTTGAGGTCCATCGACGAAAAGTACCTCGCATTGTGGAGTCGATCGAGGGTGTCGTCTATCCGTGGGAGAGGGTACACGTCCTTCTTCGTTATTTTGTTCAGGCGGCGATAATCGACGCAGAAGCGTAGGGTTCCGTCCTTTTTCTTCACTAACACCACGGGTGACGCCCACGGACTCTTTGAAGGCTGGATGATGTCGTCGCGTAGCATTTCGTCGACTTGTTTCTTTATTGCCTCGCGTTCCCGCGTTGAAACTCTGTACGGGCTCTGACGTAGTGGCCTGGAACTTTCCTCTGTTATGATGCGGTGTTGTGCGACTGGGGTCTGTCGAACTCTGGACGACGACGAAAAGCAATCCTTGTATTGCAGGAGCAGGGGTTTTGAGCTGTTCTTGTTTATGCGTCGGAAGGCTCGGATTGATGTCGAAAGTTAGTTGACGAGCTTGGTTCGTCGTAGCGTGTTCGGTAAACTCGGCGAGGGCGAAGGCGTCGCTGGTTTCCACGATGTCTTCGATGTAGGCGACCGTCGTGCCTTTGCTCACGTGCTTGTATTCGTTCCTGAAGTTCGTAAGCATCACTGTTGCTTTCCCTTCACGCAACTCGGCGATGCCTCGTGCGACGCAAATCTGACGGTTTACAAGCAGGTGTTGATCACCCTCGATGACGCCTTCGAAGTCTGCCGGTTTTTTTCAGTGCCGACGGAAATGATGACGCTGGAGAGAGGCGGAACGGTGACGTGCTCTTCTATCACGTTCAATGCATGGCTCCATGGCGTCGTCTGGGTAGGCAGCGCTTTTTCTGAGGTTAGTGTTATCGACTGAGACCTTAGGTCGATGACGGCGCCGTGTTTACTTAGGAAGTCCATCCCAAGTATTACTTCCCTGGAGCAGTGCTGTAGGATTAGAAAGCTGGCTGGATAGGTCCGGTTATTGATGGTGACTCTTGCTGTGCAAACACCGGCTGGCGTTATTAGATGACCCCCAGCGGTACGGATTTCAGGGCCTTGCCAAGCAGTCTTCACTTTCTTCAGCTTCGTCGCGAAAGGCCCACTGACGACGGAATAGTCGGCTCCAGTGTCGACGAGAGCGGTGACGTTGTGACCGTCGAATATTACGTCGAGGTCGCTGGTTCGTCGTCGTCCGTTGCGGTTGGGTCGCGGCGTCGGATCACGGCTACGTCGATTTGTTGCGCTGCTTCCTTGTTGCATCGTCACGTCTTCGTCGGTCCGCGACGTTTCGTCGGCAGGGCTTCGTCTGCTTGGCGTCATGTTCTGGTTTCCTCGCGTTGTCGTCGTCGCCGGCCGCGGAGGATCTTCGGCATTTCGTCGTACAGCAACCGCACCTCCATCGGTTGCTGCCCTTAGTTTCCCGGATACGGGCTAGGCGACCGGCCCCGGTTTGGGCCAGTGTACTGCCGGCGGTGCGGTGACATGTAGCGGCCGGGTGACGGCGAGCGGGAAGGTCGTCGTTCTTGCCACTGTGTGCCGGAGAGGTAGTCGTCGATGTCGCGAGGCCGTTCTCCTGGCTGCGGACGCGGCGCGTTGACGGCGAATCCGCGTAGCCCCATCTGTCGGTACTGGCATCGGCGGTACGTGTGGCCGGCTTCTCCGCAATGGTAGCAGAGTGGACGGTGGTCGGGGGCTCGCCAGATGTCGGTCTTCCTCGGCGTGTACCGCTGGCCTGCAGGCGGGCGAGATGGCGATGGTGGTGGTGGTGGCGTCTGGCGACGGTATTGCTGCTGTGCGGCGTCCTGACGGGGGGCGTTGAGAGGGTGCGTAGCGTCGGGCTGCAGCAGCGTAACTCAAGGCCTGCGGCTGGGGCTGCGTTTGTTCGGGAATTCCCAACGCTTGCTGGACTTCGTCACGAATAATGTCGGCGATCGAGTCCACTTGAGGCTGGGTCGAGGGTAAGAGCTTGCGCAGTTCCTCTCGAACGATCGCTCGGATCGTTTCGCGTAGGTCGTCGGCTTTCAGCGCTTGAACATCCGCGTAGCTCGTCGTAGGCAGGCGGCGGTTGTATTGCCTGTTGCGGAGTTCCAGCGCTTTCTCGATGGTAGTGGCCTCCCGAAACGAATTCCGAGACCGTCTTCGGGGGGTTGCGCACAAGTCCGGCGAAAGTTCTTCCTTTACGCCTCTCATGAGGAACCGAACCTTTTTTCCTCGGGCATGTCGGCGTCGGTGTGCCGGAAAAGCCGCGTCATCTCCTCCGTAAAGATCGTGACGCTCTCATTCGGGAGCTGCACTCGTGTGTCCAGTAAGGCGGCGGCCCTTTCCCTTCGGACGACGCTCGCGAACGTCTCCAAGAAAGCGCCACGAAAGAGGTCCCACGTTCGAAGCATGGACTCCCGGTTCTCGAACCACGTCCTCGCGGCGTCTTCGAGGTAGAAGTAGGCGCGTCGCAGTTTTTCGTCCGAGTCCCAGTTGTTCATAGTCGCGACGCGTTCGTACGTCTCCAGCCAGGTCTCGGGGTCCTCACTTGGCGATCCATGGAAAGTCGGTGGCTCTCTCGGTGGCTGGATCACGATCGTTGCTGGGGACACAGCGGCTGTCATTGTCCCTGTCGTCTTCGTCACCGTGGCCTTTGGCTTGTCCGGTAGGAGTCCGTGCTGCGGGGGAGTCCTTTCAGCCTGCGGCTGGCCCGACTGTCATTGATGGTGTCGGTGTCTTCTTCGCGACGTGGGCTGGGTTCACGGCTTGAGGGGGGGCGTTCGGTACATGGGCCGTGAAGCACCTCCACCAGATGTCACGTGGTCGTGACGTTGACCCAAGCAGCAGTCGGTATGTTCAAGATCAAACTGTTTATTAGGCCGAACTTGTGGCCGGTAAACGGAAAGTCAGATTACAGCAATAAGCACGGAGCGTCGACCGTCGATCAACTGGCAAACGGTGAAGCGCGTCGGCATTTATACGCGTGTCATCGAATATTCCAGTCTTATCACTGGTTGTCGCGAAAGCTCTGGAATAAGCTCGCGTGTTCGCGTCTTGCGCGCAATCTTAACACAACGATCTACAATAATCGCGAAGCTTCTAGAAAAGTGAGGCGCGGTTTGCGCTGAGCATTACTTACAGTCTTTGTGGGCGTAAACCGAATACAGCACAAGTATAATACAAAACGCGCGTGGCAATATAGCGTGAAAGCAGCGTTTAAGCGACTCTGGGATAAACGAAACTTTGCATTGTTGTTAGGTGTCTAACTGCGGCACTCTTGCTTATCGGTTATGCGGCGAGCTTTAATTGTGCTTGAGATAAACGTTTATTGTACAGTTCTGCTCCCACTACAGCGAAATATTTCTGTCTAGTAAATTCTGACCCTTCGGTACCTAAGTTGTCCCTTAAAAACAACCGAAAATGGAATGACACCGAGGTGATTAAACTTGAGTGGCCGAGCGCAATTTTAACATTCGGCGAAATTTAGAGACACACCCGTGTGCTTAGATTTGGGGCGGCTTTAAAGAATCCAGATGGCCAAAATTAATCCAGACGGCGTACTTCACACTTATGTCTTACAATTTCACGCGAAACGTCATCTTTTTTTCTTCTTTTTTTACAATGTCTTGAGCGTTTTTGTGGACGTTGTCATAGCCTGACGAAAGGATTAGACATTATTCGCTTGAAAAAAAGTAAAAAAAAAGGCTTTTGTCCCATCAAATAACTGAACCTTTGTTGCATCACTGCCATGCAGATAATCAATCGAAGAAAGCTTCGTGCTGAACTGTTACCTTTTTTATAGTGTCATTGGAGTAAAAAAAAATTAAAAAAAGAACGCGCTAAAGCGCTGGCAGCCACGTAGCTTTCCTGAATAAGCTTATCAACTGTCATATGTCGATTTCATTGAGAATTGAATAACAAAAAATGCGGATACGTATTCACGGTTACTTTAGCTCATCGCCCAAGAATATGGGATTTCTTTCTTTCTGATTTTTTTTTTAGTAACCAAGACCAGCGTGCATGAAGCAAAGAATGAATTAAGTCGCACAAAAGCAGTGCGAAGTAGGCGGGACACAAGTTCAACACTTACAAATAAAAAACAAGAAGCGTGACATAGCGCGAAAACGCAGACAGTCGCCAAGCGAGAACATCCCTTTCACTGGCAGATAGCGTTTCTCTCACAAGTAATAATAACGTTCGGCAGAGCTTCGTGCACCCATTCGGCAATGGATGGCATATATATTACGAGTAGGCTGCAGTCAGCGCATTTTATTTGCCGACAATCGGCTCACACCGCTCACACAAAAAAGCGCCGCTGCGTACATTTGTATGCGCGCCGCCGCTCGCCTATCCACACTAGCGCGGTGACGGTGCCGCCGCCTGTAGCCCGATCTCGGGGCAAATAGGGAGGTTGAGCTTGTCTTGAACTTTGCTGTATAGCGAGGTGGAACTTGTCTTGAGTTTGGCTTATAGCGAGGTTGAATTTGTCTTGAAGTTGGCTATATAGCGAGGTTGAATTTGGCTTTCACTTGGCTATATAGTGAGGTTGAACTTGGCTACATAGCGAGGTTGAACTTGTCTTGAGCTTAGCTATATAGAAAGGTTGAACTTGTCTTGAACTTGGCTGCGACAAGGTTGTAGCAAGTTTCGTCTCCACCCACGGTACTTGTCTTCAACGAGGACTGCAATGCTCTGATGATGGCTCAAAGTCTTCGCAGCCATTTGTTGGGCTGTTACCTTCTTCATTTTTAGTGGACTAGCACTGAGTAGTGGGATTAACCCTATTTTCGTCGCACATACAGGTTTATGATGATGATAGTTGCTTGATACGAGATACAAGGAACGATCTGCTAAACAGCTTTACGTTATTATTCCAGCAGATTTCATGCATTGAGGTAAGCGATGTGATTCGAAGCTGCCAGTGTTTGCCTATTTATGCCGCGTTTTCTGGATATCAGCCTATCTTGTGGGACAGTTGCTAAGCCCAGTGATGTTCCGTCCTGGACAGAAGAATTCCCTTTCCGAGGCCCGAAAATTCCCCATTACCGGCATTTTTCCCCGCATGCATCGCCAAAAATCCCCGCATATTTCTCTGCACAAAAAAGTTTATATATCGCCTCTGATATATATATATATATATATATATATATATATATATATATATATATATATATATATATATATATAGTGTTCGACGTGTTTCAGGCTCTTCCCATCGCTTTCTCTTCTTTCCTGCCCAACTCAAAGCATCGCCTCTGAGATCGGCTTTTAATACCACGAAGGAGCTACCTTAGAGCTCGCTTTAAGCGGTATGCGATGCGGAAGGAATGCTGTACATGCTCATGCACACGGCCACTGCATAAGAAGAAAAGTTTATTGTTGTTTTTTTTTTTTTGTTACTGAGTGACGTGGCGTACATTAATGTGCCTAGCAGACGCTCTGTATCTATATGCACCACATTTTGTACAAAAAGCACGTCAACTTTTCAATAATGGCGACTAAATATTGTGAAATAAAACAAGCTTTTGTGGTGTTTTAACATTTTATTGACTTGATTAGGTACGGTTCTGCAAACTACCGTAAAGAAAAAAAAATAAATAAATGTGAAGTGACTAGAATATATATTGACTGGGTCTTTAAAACCCAGTCAATATATATTGACTGGAGTTTTTAAAGACTATGGTCTTTAAAAACAAACCTTAAAGGCTGTGGTTTGGCGCGCTACATGCGCCAGAAATGATTGCGACATGCGAAAGCCTCATGTCCACAGTCTTTTGATCGTTATAAAAAAAAAATTCGCCGCCCCTCAAAATTCCCCTGCAATATCGTGAAGATTCCCTTTCGCCCGAAATGACTGTCGAAAATTCCCTGAAAAAGGGAAAATTCCCTGCACGGAACATCACTGGCTAAGCCTGAGGTATTCTCGTAAAAATTCCTAGGTGGCGTTAACGACAGTGATGGCTGAGAGTTTAAAGAGCAGGTCCAACAAAAAATTGTATTTCTTCCTAGATAAAGATAATTTAAGTAAAGAGGAGCTCCATGCAATATTTTAGGCCTTATATGCAATAGTAAGCGTAAGATATGGTGGCTTCAGATATTGTTGCTCCAGGAGCTGAATGCGGTGCGCTGAAGGGTAGACGCTTTTTACAGCAAAGCTGTGTATGCAGATGCTACACGGAATTACGTAAGCAATTGTCCCGAGGGCAGGTATGTGCCACAGAATTGGACAAGCCCCACCATACCACCACTGCTCCTCTACAAGTAAAGAAGGGTCCACCGCAGGCTAATAGGTGTGCGCCATAGGAATTGTGAAAACCCAATTTCTCAGCACTGGTACACTAAAGTGTCGCGAAACGAAGAGCACGGCAAATAAAAAAAAGAGAAAACTTTACGGTACACTCTTAAAAAAAATGGAGCGACCCTCTCTCCATTAAGGGAGAAACGGCGATGTCCCCAATGTTCGTCCTTAAATGGAGGAACGGTTCCTCCATTTTGCATGGAGGAACGGTTCCTCCCTCGTCGAAATCAAGATGGCTGACACCAAGTTAGCGAAGCGATTAGGACTAGCGAGTTCATCGATTCTCGACTGATAAAGAGTATACGGCACTGGTAATCACAAAAAACGGTCCCGCTGAGCTTAATATCGAGTGATATAACAATAAAATCAAGCAGACAAACCTGGGGTGGTGAAAACTTCGCGAAACGGAACGACGGCACTCGTACGTTTCGCTCGGCCAGTGAGACGGCGTTCACTCTGGAAGATACGGATACTGCAAAGAAGTTCTCGCCCGGAGACTACAGGCTAGGCTTGCTGTCTTTATTTATCGAAGAATCACACCGTGTAGCGACGTTATCCACGCGTTTACGGGGCAATAGGCCCCGAGATTTACCTCCAAAATGCACACTCGATCGCAGCAAAACAATTCCGTCGCAGTAGTTTATAGTTTCGATAGATAGATGTTCAACAATATATAAGTAGGTGGAGTGGTGAGAGCACCACAGCCATGAAGTAGACGGTAGCTGGCGCCATCTGGAGGGATTCAACGATACTAGAAAAAAAAAACGTTTGCGATGCACGTTGATACTACAGAGTGGCCTTTTGGCGGATAATTGGCGAGTCAAGCCCATTCGTGGATCACGCAAGGACACTGGAAGGCTGGTACAACATATTTACATACACATTCATTAGTACGTACACGTTTGCTAGATCTGCGAGACACATAGTACACACAACCCTCACTGAATTCAATACACATTTCATTCATTATTATACATGCAGCCCACACCATGAATGAATGAATCACCACAGCCGCGTACGCACAGACGTGCTTACACATAACCCAATACGAAGTGCTGACGCTTATATAGTCAGTGAAGTACGGCCGACCCTAGTGATACAAGTGGCACGTAATTTTTGGTCAACGCTATTACATTTAATGGCTGCACCGCAAGGCACACAGACGCAATAGTACTGTAGCTATCCCTTAGCTAAAATCAGCTTTTAACCAAAAGCTGCATAATAATGAACCTGATAATTATAGAGTTGATGAAGTTTCCATGAAAGCGACGACCACGAACTATGGATGACATTCCGACGACATTTTGAAGGCTGCGCCATCTCTCGATAGCGGCTACAGATAAAATTTCCCTCTCTGATTTCTTTGTTTCTTATTGTTACTCTGGGAGGGCGCAGCATGCGGGCTAGATTTAGCCAGATTCTGTCGCCGTCGTCGCGTGAGTGGTTTGACGTTAACATCTGTTAACATTCTATTTAAGCTTTGACCACAAGCATGACGATGAGCCATGGATTAATTCGACTGCTAGGCCTTCAATGACAGTGCTTCTGATGCGTTAACGGCCGTCTCAATTGTGTATACGTCCGCTACAACGCGGGTCGTGCGAAGAAACAAGACAAGATGGCCTCGCACCAGACGGTGTTCTTTCGTGAGCGATGTCAGGGCTCTTGGCGTCGCGGCAGCTTGATTACATCAGTAGAACTAGGGCTACACCACGCTGGTTATGGAAAAGAACGCTACTCATACTACGTGTTCAATAATATTTTAGTATGCTGCACATACTTACTACTCTGCTACAGAGACTTTTGGCTTAATTGATAGAAGTCATTTGTTTATTTTTCAGAAATGTGCAATTAGGATGCAGTTTAACGTTACTGATGATTGTAACCCAGTCTGGGAAATAAACGCTCGGTGAGACTTTGCTGCCCATTTCCTTTTGTGCTTTTACCGGCCGTGGTAGCTTAGCCGTTGGGTGTCGCGTGACTACGCTCGAGGGCGCGGGTTCGACTCCCGGCCACGGCGGCAGCATTTCGATGGCCGCAAAACGCAAAGAACACCCGTGTGCTTATGTCTGAGTTCACGTTAAAGTTAACTTCAGTAGGTTGAAATTCATCCGCAGTCCGCCACCACGGCGTGCCTCGTAATCATCTGGTGGTCGCGGCACGTAAATCTGCAGCAATTATATATCATCGTGCTTTCACGCATGCTCTGTGCAGTGGTACCACGTTTGCTAGAATGTTGAAAAAATTAACTTTGATGCTTGCTGAATTGATGAGTGCTATAAGTGCCGTGCAAAACTAAGAACGCGTATTCTTACCAAGTATGTCGAAGCCGAAAAAATCGATTAATTGTGTACAGTGTAAGGTGTTCAATAAAGTAAGACTGTTTGTTAAGTGTATTCATGACAAACAGGTAGTGCGCAAACGTATACAAACAACACGACACACACGAAAGTATACGGCGCATCGCGCGCACGCTGAGCGCTAAAGAAAAAATGTCGGCACTCACGTTACTGTACCAATAAAACAAAAGAATAAACGTCTCTCCTGCATTGCGTGCATCAGTCCTAGGTACATGTAATCGCACGCGACTGGACGAGGTCGGGTAGTGCTTGATGGATAATCTGACACTGCCGACTGACCGCGAAAGGATGCGAAATATAACATCCGCAGCGCAGAGGACGGCGCGCGGCGCCGCTCTCCGCAGCACGGTATCGCGACGTAGCTCGGCGTGCGCATGCGCGCGAGCGCAAAGCCACGTGGTTGAGGAGAAACTAGAACACTGTAGGAGAAACGTTACTCCTCTGGCGCTTGTCGCAAGAGGGCGCGACGGGTAAAGCGCCCGCAAGGGAGAAAGTCACTGCGCCGAAGGAGAAACGGAGCCCGTTGCTCCATTCTCGCTCCCTTTTGTAGCGTTAGCTACACTGGCCTAACCAAGCCCGTTTCGCGCGGCTCATCAAGAGCCGTGCTGCGCATGCGCGAGGATCAGTGATGTCACACAGCTGGCGCACCATGGCGCACCGGAGCTGCCGGAGCCGGCACCTCCCGCGCACTCCGCCGCCGCCGCGCGCGACTCACCGGTGCCGGTCTGCGCATTCCAGAGGAGTGACGTCGTAGCCGTGGTAGACGCAGTGGCGCCGGCGCGCGCGCGCAGCCTTCGCTGTGCAGTCGCCGTCTGACACTGCGCTGGAGCCGCGGCGCTTCTGACTGGCGCTTGCCAGTGTGGTATAGCCATGGAGAAGGAGAGCGCAAATGCTGCTCAACGGCGCAGAAGAGCGGATAAGCTTGACTCATCGGATCCCGAAGTAGTTGCCTGGAAATTAGCGTCCCAAGCTGGGATTTGGGATTCATGGAAACAGGATCTGAGCAGGATTTGGGATTCACCACCATTCATCTTGTCTATCAGAGACAGATCATTCCAAATACTGCGTTGGGGCCATAGAGACGGCAGCGTGTTACTTCACTGATCACCGAGCCGTCTTTGTGGCAATAGAGAAGCAACGACGTTGAGCAAAAATATACATGTGCCACATGATACGTATACCGTGTTTGTGTGTCATTGGAGCAGCAGTAAGCATGATAATCAAGCTAATCATAGACAATCTAGACAATCAGGAAAGCTAAGAATAATTAGCTGAAGCTTTGCTAACGCTACGTATATCCTCGCATAGCCGAGCTAAGCCACTGCAACAATTTTTCTTTTTAGAGTGTAGCTTAGGCTTCATTCAAACGCGACTTTCGGCGCCTTTTTGTATCTATCATGAAAACTTTGTGCTTCTCTGTGCATTTCGGCGTCACCTCTGTGCATAGGTCGGTAAAACTTGTGGAGCTCACTCATACTCACTCATGAAATGTATTTTGCGCTTAGGGCTCACTCGGATTCAGACTCATCAAAATTTTCCAGAGCCGGACTCACTCGGACTCACACTCACGAGAATTTTCTTCCACCGGACTCACTCGGACTCAAACTCACCTTAACATTACTCACCCGGACTCATTCACACTCAGACTCACGGCTCGATCTGAGTCTTAGTGAGTCCGAGTGAGTCGACTCATGAGTTCGTTAGCCTAGAATTAGGCTTTTTCGACCATGGTGTCAATTCTCTTTAACGCGTATTAATATCTCACGTAATCGGTGCTGTTCATGGCACGTTTTGCTATAGTACCTTAGAATACGAGCTACGAGTGCTCGCAAACCAGTAAGCTCACTTTTCTTGAAAGAGATGACAACTTAAGATCTATTTATCGAGCAAATTCCCTGCAAGACTTGGCGGGGGAGGGGGGGGCAGGTCGAGGCACCCCCCTACGTGGTTCACGCCTGTGATCACTAAATATGGAAATGGTGTATGAACGACGTTGCTTTGGAATACGTGTGAGTAGACGTGAGTATAAACGTGAGTCCAAGGTAAGTCTCACAGTAATGCTGAAGATGAGTAGATAAGACCATAGGTCGGCAAAAAAAGTGCAACTCACTCAGACTTACTCAAGAAATATATCTTGCGCTATAGACTCACTCGGACTGAGACTCACCAAAATTTTCGTGAGCCGAACTCACTCGGGCTCACACTCACAAAAAATTTTCTTCCACCAGACTCACTCGGACGCAAACTCACCAAAATATTACTCACCCGGACTCACTCAGATTCAGACTCACGGCTCGGTCCGAGTGAGTCGACTCATGAGTGAGTTCGCCGACCTATGCCTCCGTGCGATGTGCTGAGCAGCTTCGCATGTGACGCAGATTTGCAGAGTGGAATGGTTCAGTGATAGAGACCGTGAGAAATCCCGGAGCCGCCTTATTCAGCATCGCTGGTCAATCATCTGTACAAGTTCTAAGGGCGGTGGGCTTTTCGATTAACGTCTGTTCCAAGCTGTTGTTTCCTTCATCGAAGGTGGAGTCCTGGGACCTAAATCGTAGCGACAGTCGTCAGTTAGACGCGTTTTCTTATTAGGTACTGTTTCACAGATAATAAAACCGAAACAACGAAATAACCTGTCCAATGGCTTTGTCATTCCTTGGAATATGCTTGCCTAGAACAAGCTTCATTTTTAGAAGCAAAATTGCGCTGCCGTTGGCCTCTGTGCATCGTAGGAATCGCAGAAGGTGTGGGACACACACAAAGTCCGCACACAAATAGCGCTAGGCCTTGTTACGCCAGACGCGTCAGATAGGTCGGGAAAAGGCGGGAATAACGGAGAACTCACGGGTTCTTGTTGCCGCGTCCGGAGCCGAGGCGTACAACCTCCTCGTCGCCATGATGTATTGTCGGCGGACGGGGTGCTGACGGCAAGGGCCCGGCGACCGGACGCGGAGCGACCGGCACGGCCCGCGACACAAGCAGTGAAGAGTGAGACACTACGAACCCACGGAAGCCCAAGCAATGACTGACCGGCGAGGTGGCCGTTTATTCACACAACACATAACGGACACGCGTGCACGCATGATTTGCTACATTCAATCACGTGTGCCGTTACACAACGACATCTGTTGACTATTCCAAACACTACGGCGCACATAGAGAGCGCATGCACGGTATGTATGGCGCAACTACACCGCAGTATACGCCTAGTGCACGCCGATGGAAGCGCCATAGGTGGCGAAGTTGCTCACCACTCTCGAGGCAGTAAGCAGACGGCCGCCGTTGTTACCTACGTCGTTGTGCGTGTGTCTCCGCGTTGTTCGCGTTTCTGTAATGGAATAGGCAATGTTCGTCGTATTTGTGGTGGCCGAAACTTCGATGGATGTCTAATAATAATGGCTGTGGAGTGGGGTGCTCATACACCTACAAAGCTCGCCCGCAACACGGTTTTACTCATTTACCCCAAGGCCTCACGAGCAAGAGCGACGGAAGCAATGGATCGCCGCCGTTCGTTGGGAAAGGCGAGTCACTCCGTGATTGTGCGAGTTAATGCGTCTCTTCTTAATTGTCCCCATGCTTTCGTTCAGCCATATCGATCGGTGCTCGTTGGATACACTCGATCATGTTGACACGGGTAGGCGACGAAAGTTATCGCAGCCTGAGCATGCGTTAGTTCGGTTCAACAGCCATGCAACGGCAATTCGCTCAAACGTTTTGTATATATCATTCACAGAACCAATGCGGCAATGGTTGACTTCAGGAAGAACAAGAAGTAATTGAGATGTCGTATTTGTAAACAAAACAAAACGGATGTTCACAACGAACTGCACCTCATAGCTGGGCACTGTTACGCTGGTCTCTGTGACGCACCTTTCATATTCACCGGCTTCACGATTCACTCCACTTAGACAGTAGCGCTGATTGTTCGTTCTCATTCGCAGTCGGTCATCATATGTCTCCTCGGCGACCCTCTTCAAAACTTGTCAGTGCTCCCACGGCGGCATCCCTTGACACTTCAAAGTCCGACTGACCGCACTACATCGTGAAGCAACACTTCTTCTCTGGTCCAGCAAACCACGCTATCACTTGAACAACAAACTTCGTCACTAATTGACCCTCCATCGTCGCGCTGGCCGAACGATTGGGTCCGAGAAGGTTCTACATGATTGATGTATGTGCGTAGCACAGCGAAAGCTACAGAGAAACGGCTGCATCCTTCTCACAGATTCGTCTGCGGAATCAGATGACGCCGCTTACGAAACTCCCCCTCAAGAGAAAACAGCACGAGATACGACGCCCTGTATGACAAAGTGCAAGTTAGAAGCACACATCCCAACTCTGGCGAAACACTACAGAGTTTTAGAATTGGGGACTCAAGGAGCAAGGGGACTCAGAAAAATTGGGGGGCCCTTTATGCTTCGCCTTTACGAGTTGAACGCGATAGCGATATCCTGTCCCTAGTGCGTAGTTAATCACTTAGTGCATACTATCTAATAGGTAGCATGCTTCAAACCACGAGTAATTATGCGCGGGAAATACGGGAAATGTTTCGAACTTGCTAAGCACCAACTACGTGGTCTTTAAGGGAGTACGCGCTAGTATCTGCCTTTTGTAATGGGTAGACGACTTTGAACCAGAATGTCGTTATGATTCACATCTTCTGACGACCGATGGCAGTCTACGCTTGTACCACGCAATATTACTGCGATATTACATGTTGTATTGTGACGCCTGTATACAGGACGCATGTGTTGTAAAGCATGAAAGTTGTTTTCACTGCGTTTCCAAGCAGAGGAAGTTATTTTATATGTAATCCCAAGGAGAAGCGTGGCTGTGTGGTAGAACACATGCTTGCCACGGAGACAGCCTGGGTTCAATCCTCATTCGGACCCGGAAATTTTTATGATTTATTTTATTTGCATCTTTCTCGATTGTCGCATCTTTCTCGGCGTCAGTGTCGCCGACGCCGACGGCGACGCAGGAATTTTTGCGAAACGGGCTCTTTAACGCTAACGCGTCAAAATTTGCGAGCCACCAGGGCACATGCACCCCACGCAAACCACTCTCGCACTGTTGGGCCCGCGTTGTCCCGAGAACCTGTAGGGCCCTCCTCGGGTGAGCGAACAAACCCGGAGACGGCTCTTGGCAGTGGCACGTGAAGCCACGGTTTGCATTCCCAAGCTGGCGTCGATTATGGTCACAGTGTAAGATATATAGAGGGATTTTGGTTCTGCCATGGGGTTTCCTATAAGTACACTACAGGGAACTCTGGCGCTAGTATCTATGAGAGTTGCAACGCATGGCGCCTCAGCCAGCATGAAAATTACGGGTATTACATGGATTTCTCTAAGCTTCCTTCTTACTGCTCCGTATGGTTGCGTGTGGCCTGAATCCGCTTCGCCGCAAGACGAAGTTCAGCAAACGTACACTAGCTCCACTTCATCATCTGGACCTTTTTAGGCTCACCAGTTCAAATCGGTTGACGAAGTTCACAACGATCCATTCTCTTATTTAACATGAAACGAAAGCACAAGAACAAACAAAGTCACAAGTGCATTTGAAGCCCGTAAGCGGGAGGACTATAGTCGGGTACAACCTTAGAAGACAGTAGAGCCCCGCCCAGATGACCGAAGCGCAGCAGCCAATTGCCTCCGCGACTAAAGAAATAGTCCCGCTCAAAAAAAAAAAAATAGAAAGAGCAACGTCCTGCCAAAGATCGGTCGTATGCGCTCTGAGCTGGCAGCAACGATGGGAGCATGTTCTCAGTCGGCGGGGTCACCAGCGGTCCGGCTCATGACGTCACCTGAAGTGTGCGCCTATTGGTAGAGGCTCGTGTGCATCCGCCTTTGAGGAGAAAATGCCGCTGCCTTCTAAAGTTGCACCCGACTATAGGCAAATCCGTGTACTACTCATCATTCCCATAGTGGCAGAATGATCGTAGCGCCAGAGTTCCCTCCAGTAAATATTGTAGGAAACTCTGCGGGTTCAGCCATCTCCATTCTTCCCTCCTGTGGCAAATGCCTACAATAGGCACAGCGTTCCCGCCAGCTTGCGCCGCCACGAGCCACGAGGCGCTGTTCTTTTATTGCGAGAGCAATTAAATGGACACTCTCGGCTGAGTTTTGCCGTCGCCGTCACCGTCATGCCCCGGATATGTAATGTATGTATGTAAAAATATAAAAAAGACACGACGACAAATAAATCAGCAGACAAAAAAATTCCAAGGCACCTGACCGGGGATTCGAACCAGCGACCCGTCGCTCCACAGCGCGCTGCGTTTGACCACTGAGCTACACGCCATGCATAGACCGGCAAAATAACGGCAAGCTATTTATAGGCACCATTTACCGCTGGCGGTATGTATATCTCGCAGGATCTTCAGCGTGTTTTCTATCATGCAACGTTTTTATATTTTCTTTAAATTTCGAAACTGCCCTTGAGACACGCACGAAAAAGGGGCCCCTTTCTGTGCCCACACGTGATGGGGAAAAAATCCACGCATCTCCACGAAGTGAATTATGACGAATGGGCGAAGCTAGATCCCCAGGTCCATAATCTCTACATTGAAGTCACCGACTAGTATAAAGGACGGACGCACGGACGGACGGACAGACGGAGTCACGGATGCACGGACGGACGGACGGACGCACGGACGGACAGACGGGCGCTGCAGGTGATAATGTATTGTGCTGTCATATACTTGATTGATGAACACATTTTTACACAGATGTTTTTGTTTTTCGTGGTACAGGTGTTCAGTTTTGGTGTCGGTTTTGTGTAGCGTGACGGACGCCGGACTAAGCTAGGCCCTAAGGAGCTTCGCCCCCCCCCCCCCCAAAAAAAAATACAGAACACTTTGCGTCAGACACCACCACGTGGCAGGAGACGCAGTTGGGTCATTGCGCACGCCGCACTTTAAAAGAAGGAATATCTAAGAGCGTCGGATTCTGCGTTGTCGACACTTGCAGCACGTTCCTAAAACACAAAGGCGCAACAACTGTGACAGTTGTTAGTTCACGCTCGTCCTGTGTATACCTGCACGTCCTTTTCGAGCGTCATTCTTTGTGCTTCAGCGGGAAGCTACAAGTATCGATCTGCTCGTCGATATTCGTGTGACGTTCCAATTTCTTGCTATCTCATTCAGTGCTTAGCCCTTGCGGTGAAACTATGACTTTTAAATGCGAAGCATTTCTTAGTGAACTCCGGCGACATGGAGCGGTCGTTTGCACGGAGGAAGTGGAACGCGCTGCTGGTGGTGTTCGGATCTACGTCAAACGACCGCAAAGCGCAGTAGATCTCGACCGGCCAGTCACCAGTCAGGGTATCAGCGGTGAACATGCCGCCGTAACATTCTCGACAACCAGCAACACCATATCATGACAATGTACCTTGCTCCAAACCTCTGCCGAGGAAACGTGGAAAGGTACATCGAGATGGCAATGCTGCATTATAACACCACCTTCAAGGACAACCCCTTAGTACTCACCGGGGACTTTAACGTGAACATCATACATGACGACTGGCTAGTCCAGCACATGGTGTCCCGTTATACTCCCCGGTGCGTTTCGTACGATTACAAACATCATACTACCATCAGAGGAACGTGCATAGACATCGTCTTCTCAAACTTTAAACGGCAACCTTTGCAGCAAGATCCATTAACTTTATACTTTACGGACCACAAGGCCGTTATACTCAAGGGGAAACGTTCCCCGGAGCTTAAAGTCATCTACGATGATGAATAAAGAGCAACTTTACAGAACTCCCATGGCTGTTTCGCATACTACTCAGGGTTACCTTATGGGGAGATGTGCGCGATATTTTTCTTTTGTTTTAGGTGTGGAGCACTTTAGGGGGCCCTGAGCTGTCGTATGCTGTCGTCGGCTCATGTAGCTTGGCGTAACGTTGGCAAAACCACTATAGCGTGCTGGTGTGCCGACGCTGCGACGACACCACGTATAGCATAGCCATCCGTAGCAGAGCCATATATAGCAAGGCGGCGCGAAAGGGAAGTGAGCCTGAGGAGGAGCGACGTGAGGATGAGGAGGAGGGAGAGGTGGAATGCAGGGGAGGAAAAGAACAAGCTGTCATTGAATGATGTTATCTTATCTCTCCGCTTGGCATGTCGCACGCAAAAAAAATGGATAGCATAGCCATGTATAAAAAGAAGGCGTGAGAGGTAAGTGAGGGCGAGGAGCAGAGATGTGAGGGTGAGGATGATGTAAAGGAGGGAAAGAGAGGGTAAAGCACAGCATAGCCATGTATGACGTAAGGCAGGCAAGATCATGTAAAGCATAGCCAGAAATAGCAAGAGGGCGGGAAGGGAAAGTACGGCTGAGGATGATGGAAAGGAGGAAGAGAGAGGGTATAGCATAGCATAGCCTTGTATGGCGTCTTTACAGCCAGCCCCTCAACACACGCTCCTTGAGTTCGTCTCTGAAGGACAGGCGAATTACTGCTCCAAACTTTCTACAGCTTTCACGTTGAGTGCAACTGCATAAATTTTTGTTGTTGTTGCCTTCTCTTTTTTGTTCTAAATGTGCGTGACTGTACGTCTACTAGCGTCAACGTGGACGGCACTGTCAACGCAGCGTTCCCGCTTTGCCCTCGTGTGTTTCAGCGCAATGCAACACGACCTTCCTTTTTTGTTTGATCGAGCGGCCGTGCTTAGAGTAACTGTATGCGCTGTCCGCGGCAGCCAATGGCAACTCACGAGCAGCTAGAAACTTTGCGGCACCTGGCGCAATAGATCTCAACGACGCCCTTCTTGCCGAGTGGACTCCGAGATGCGCTTCGGCAGGGCGACGGCGCGCTCCCGGAGTTCATTTCGGAAGCCACGCAGAGGTAGGCGCGGCTGTGGAGGCTTAATGAAGCCCTTGGATAATTATTGTATTACAATTAAATGGTGATAGCTACGCACGGAAACTGATCAAACGGAAACAATGATTTCAAGTGAAGAGAGAAAATTGCTTTGTGGGTACGTAGCACCCACAATGCTAGAATAGGTTAGGTGTAACGACGCTCCCTCTCCGCCACAGAGCTTCGCCGCCGAACACGGAGACACGCTTCCCTTTGTTTCCGATAGCTGCTTTGGGTGTAACGAGGCCCTAGGGAACCTACATGATCGGCCGTTTTAGAGTGGCGACTAGAGTTACCACCTCTTCAATGAAGGTAGTCGGGACGGCAGGGGGAGCATACAAAACGCAGGGAGCTAGTGGAATCACTTTTCGTTAGTTTGGTATATTCCCGACAAATCCTTTTTTTTTAATGAGAAGCATTCCATAGCGTAATTCTGCGACTTCGGACGTATCTATCTATCTATCTATCTATCTATCTATCTATCTATCTATCTATCTATCTATCTATCTATCTATCTATCTATCTATCTATCTATCTATCTATCTATCTATCTATCTATCTATCTATCTTGGAAGCCCACAACTTTGTGCTCGCCTGGCTGTATCGTTAATCGGGTGTGTAACAAAATTGGTATGCCATCTGAAGACTCTATGGCGAACATTAATGACAGGTCATATTGCCGCGCGCGTTTCTTTCACTGTATTCGGTTTCCGCCCACAAAGACTATCAGCAGTACTCGGCGCAGACCGCGCCTTATTGTTCCAGAAGCTTCTCGCTTGTAGTAGATCGTTCTGTTAAGATTACATGCAAGACGCTAACACTCAAGATTATTCCGGAGCTTGCGCGACGACTAGTGATAAGGCTAGAATGTTCGACGCGTGCGTTATAAAAGCCGGCGCGTTCCACCGATGTTCAGTTGATCGACGGCCGACGCTCCGTTCGCCGCTATCAGTGCCAGTGCTTATTGCTGTAATCTGACTTTCCGTTTACCGGCCACAAGTTCGGGCCTAATAAACAGTTTCATCTTGAACATACCGACTGCTGATTTGGGTCAACGTCACGACCACGTGACATCTGGTGGAGGTGCTGGGTACAAGGCTTGACGGGGGGCGTCCGGTACATGAACGAAGCAGCACCTCCACCAGATGTCACGTGGTCGTGACGTACGAACGAGTCGTACTGACGAACGAGTCGCGACACGAACGAACGAACGAGACGTACGAACGAGTCGCGACATTTAACAACTGGGACGCCGAGGAAAAACTGCGCCGCGCGTACTTCTACCTAGAAGACGCCGCAAGGACGTGGTTCGAGAACCGAGAATCCACGTTACACACCTGGGATCTCTTTCGGGACGACGTTCCTAAGCACGTTTGCCAGCGTGGTCCGCAAGGAACGGGCCGCAGCTATGTTGGAGACCCGTGTGCAGCTGCCCAACGAAAGCATCTCTATCTACACGGAGGAGATGAATCGCCTGTTTCGACACGCCGACCCAAGTATGCCCGAAGAAGAGAAAGTCAGGTTCCTAATGCGGGGTGTGAAACAAGAACTCTTCGCTGGCTTGATAAGAAACCCGCCGAAGACGGTCGCCGCATTCGCCTCCGAAGCCTCGACAATTCAGAAGACGCTCGAGATGCGGACACGGCAATACAACCGCAGCTTCTCCGCTACAAGCTATGCCGACATCCAATCGCTGGGAACCGCCGACTTGCATGCGACGATCCGAGCGATCGTGCAAGAGGAGCTGCGAAAAATTCGACCTTCAGCGCAGCCTCAGGTGGATTCCATCGCTGACGTCGTACGCCAGGAGATCCAGCGATCACTGGGCGTTCCGCAGCCTCCAGAGCCGCAGCTGCAAGCCCTCAGCTACGCTGCTGCAGCCCGACGCAGTGCACCCCCTCCACGCCCCCCGTCAGGACGGCGCACAGCCGCACTACCGTCGCGAGACGCCGCCGCCGCCACCACCGCCGCCATCTCACCCGCCTGTCAGCCAGCGCTACACGCGCAGGAAGACCGACATCTGGCGCGCCCCCCGACCACCGCCCACTATGCTACCACTGCGGAGAGGCCGGTGTGATGATATGTGGTTGCGCGGGTTAGAAATAGGCAAGAACAAAACAGTGCGCCGTGCGGTGGCGACTCGTGTGACGACCAGTGCGGCTTGTTTAATGTGTGCGCCGTGCGGGGGAGGCGAACCGTGTATGTGCCGTGCGGTGGCTGTGCCGTGCGGTGGCGAAGAGGAGGATGATCTGGTGCGCGGCGTGGCTCGAGGACGGGCCAGTGCGTGAGCCGTGCGCGAGGATCGGGTTCCTAGGCTGTCTCCTTCGCTGGGCGTCAGGTCCATGGGAGAACCCGCAGCTCTACCTCCGGTCACCTCAGCGTAACGGAAGCACTCCTACCTGTTCCGCCAGGACAAGATCGGGCAAGGGACCGGGCACGAGGCCGGGCCAAGCCTCGCTGCTGTGTGCCGACGGGCGTTCTCGGGATTCGGCCCGCGAGCACGAGGAGGCCGACTACGTCTGCCGGAAGCAGTTCCCGTGGCCGAACTCCTGGGTCAACGACCACGACTCCACGCGCCCACAACGCCCACCGAGCTACGGCATCGGACGCTTGACGCCTTCGACCCGGCGACCTCGTCGGCTACCCCAAACCGTATGACAATGTTTGACTTTCGCGCGTAGCAGGACAGGGTATCAAATGTGACCGTGTTTTAGTCGTTAACTCCTTTTGCATGTGTCAATAAGTCCAACGTGTGCTCGTTCACCTGTGTGCTGTCTGGTTCTTTCTGGAGCGAATCCTGAACCCGAAAATAACATCACAGCCGGCCACATCTACCGCCGTTGCCAGTACCGACAGATGGGGCTACGCGGTTTCGCCGTCAACGCGCCTCGTCCACAGCGGGGTGAACGACCGCAAGACATCGCCGACTACCTGGCAGGAGCGCAATGGACACCGCGAAGTCCTTCTCGATCGCCGTCGCCAGGCCGCTACACCTCACCGCACCGCCGGCAGTACACCGGTCCCAAACCGGGGCCGGTCGCCTAGCCCGTATCCGGGAAAACTAAGGGCAGCAACCCGATGGAGGTGCGGTTGCTGTACGACGGAAATGCCGAAGATTCCTCCGCGGCCGCCGACGACGACAACGCCACGAAACCTGCAGAACACGACGGGAAGCAGTCGAAGCCCTGCTGACGAAACATCGTGGGCCGACGAAGACGTGACGACGCAACATGGAAGCAGAGCAACATTTCGACGCAGCCGTGATCCGACGCCGCGACCCAACCGCAACGCACGACGACGAACCAGCGACCTCGACGTAATATTCGACCGCCACAATGTCACCGCTCTCGTCGACACTGGAGCCGACTATTCCGTCGTGAGTGGGATCTTTCGCGACGAAGTTGAAGAAAGTAAAGACTGCTTGGCAAGGCCCTGAAATCAGGACCGCTGGGGGTCATCTAATAACGCCGGCCGGTGTCTGCACCGCAAGAGTCACCATCAATAACCGGACTTATCCCGCCAGCTTTCTAATTCTGCAGCACTGCTCCAGGGATGTGATACTGGGGATGGACTTCCTAAGTCAACACGGCGCCGTCATTGACCTGAGGTCTGAGTTCGATAACACTGACTTCAGAAAAAGCGTTGCCGCCCCACACGTCGCCGGAGAATCATGCCTTGAATGTAATAGAAGAGCAGGTCACCGTTCCGCCTCTTTCCAGCGTCGTCATACCCGCTAACCTTGAAGGCGTCGTCGAGGGCAATCAGCACCTGCTTGTGAACCATCAGATTTGCGTCGCGAGAGGCATCGCCGAGTTGCACGACGGCAAAGCAAAGGTACTTCTGACAAACTTCAGCCACGAATATAGGCACCTCAACATTGGTACGACGATCGCCTACATCGAGAAATTCGTGGGCACCAGCAATGCTTTCGCCCTCTCCGATACTGCCGAACATTCTTCGACGAATCGAGGTCCCCGGAACAGATTTCGACGTCAACCCCAGTCTCCCAAAGCAGAAGCAAGACCAGCTCAAAAATCTGCTCCTGCAATTCAAGGAGTGCTTCTCATCGTCGTCAAGAAATCGACAGACCCCAGTCGCCAAACATCGTATCATAACTGAAGAAAGTGCCCGACCAGTCCTGTCAGAGCCCGTATCGAATTTTCGACGCGAGAACGCGAAGCTGTAAAGAAGCAGGTTGACGAAATGCTACGCGACGACATAATCCAGCCGTCCAAGAGTCCCTGGGCGTCTCCCGTGGTGTTGGTGAAGAAGAAGGACGGGACGCTACGTTTCTGCGTCGACTATCGTCGCCTGCACAAGATCACGAAGAAGGACGCGTACCCCCTCCCACGGATAGACGACGCCCTGGACCGACTCCACAACGCGAAGTACTTTTCGTCGATGGACCTGAAGACGGGCTACTGGCAAATCGAAGTCGACGAGAGAGACCGAGAAAAGACTGCCTTTATAACACCAGATGGCCTGTTCGAGTTTAAGGTCATGCCTTTTGGTCTTTGCTCGGCCCCCCGCGACCTTCCAACGCGTTATGGATACTGTACTCGCCGGCTTGAAGTGGCAGACTTGCCTTGTGTACTTGGACGACGTCGTTGTTTTTTCCTCGAATTTCGACGAACACCTGCGGCGCCTTGAAGCTGTACTTCAAGCAATCAAGACGTCCGGACTCACCCTCAAGCCAGAGAAGTGCCGCTTCGCGTACGAATAACTTTTGTTCTTGGGCCACGTGATAAGCAAATCCGGAGTACGCCCCGACCCGCAAAAGACAACCGCCATCGCTGCTTTCCCGCCACCCACCGACAAGAAGGCCGTGCGTCGATTTCTCGGCTTGTGTGCCTATTACAGGCGGTTCGTTAAAAACTTCGCCCGCATCGCCGAGCCTCTCACAAACCTCACCAGGACCAACGTCGAGTTCAAGTGGGAAACGCCGCAAGGAGGAAGCATTTCAAGAACTCAAACGACGCCTGCAAACGCCTCCGTTACTTGCGCATTTCGACGAACACGCCGAAACAGAAGTGCACACCGACGCGAGCAGCGTAGGACTCGGCGCCGTCCTTGTGCAGAGGACAGACGGACTGGAAAGGGTTATCAGTTATGCTAGCCGGTCGCTATCAAAGGCAGAGGCCAACTACTCCACAACAGAAAAGGAGTGCCTTGCCATCATCTGGGCTACATCAAAGTTTCGCCCCTACCTTTACGGCAGGCCCTTCAATGTTGTGAGCGACCACCACGCCTTGTGTTGGCTAGCTAGCTTGAAAGACCCTTCTGGTCGCCTCGCACGGTGGAGCCTGAGACTTCAAGAATTCGACATTACCGTCGTTTACAAGTCCGGAAGAAAACACTCTGACGCCGACTGCCTGTCTCGTGCCCCCCGTCGACCCACCGCCGCTGGACGACCAGGATGATGACGGCTTCCTGGGAACCATAAGTGCCGACGACTTCGCCGAGCGACAGCGAACGGACCCGGAACTCAGGAGCCTTATCGAATACCTCGAGGGCAAGAGCGCAACTGTTCCGAAGGTATTCAAGAGAGGACTGGCGTCGTTCTTCCTGCGAAATGGAGTCCTCCTAAAGAAGAACTTCCTCGCCCCTTCGAGCCAAACGCCTTCTCGTGGTTCCATCAGCAATGAGACCAGAAGTCCTCCAGGCCCTACACGACGACCCGACGGCTGGACATCTCGGTGTTTCCCGCACGATCGCAAGAGTACAGGAAAAGTACTACTGGCCGCGCCTTGCAGCCGACGTCACCCGCTACGTAAGGACGTGCCGAGACTGTCAGCGACGGAAGACACCGCCAACAAGACCAGCAGGCTTCCTTCAGCCGATCGAGCCTCCTCGGCGACCGTTCCAGCAGATCGGGATGGACCTCCTGGGGCCGTTCCCAACGTCGACTTGCGGAAACAAATGGATCGTCGCAGCCACCGACTACCTCACCCGCTACGCCGAAACAAAAGCCCCTGCCCAAAGGCAGTGCCGCCGAGGTAGCCAAGTTCTTCGTTGAGAACATCGTCCTTCGACACGGCGCCCCAGAGGTTCTCATCACCGACAGAGGCACGGCGTTTACGGCTGACCTAACCCAGGCGATCTTGGGATACAGCCACACAAGTCACCGCCGTACCACCGCGTACCACCCACAGACCAACGGCCTGACCGAGCGTCTAAATAAGACCATCGCCGACATGCTGGCCATGTACGTCGACGTCGAACACAAGACGTGGGACGCCATCCTTCCGTACGTGACCTTCGCATACAACACGGCCGTGCAAGAAACGACGCAGATGACGCCATACAAGTTGGTCTACGGGAAGGAGCCCGGCAACGACGCTCGACGCCATGTTACCGAACGTGACCGATGAGGAAAACATCGACGTGACCGCCTACCTACAGCGCGCCGAAGAAGCACGACAGCTCGCCCGCCTGCGGATCAAGAATCAGCAGACAACTGACAGCCGCCGCTACAATCTTCGACGACGGTTCGTGGAATATCAGCCCGGCGACCGCGTTTGGTTGTGGACGCCGATACGACGACGTGGACTTAGTGAAAAACTTCTGCGACGATACTTCGGACCGTACAGAGTGCTTCGACGTCTCGGCACACTCGACTACGAGGTTGTCCCCGATGGCATTTCGAACTCTCAACGGCGCCGTGCGCGACCTGAAGTCGTCCATGTCGTGCGCCTCAAGCCGTTTTACGCGCGGTAGTGAACCTCAGGACTGCACTTCTTTTTCTTTCATTGGACTTTCTTGCTAGTGCGTATTGTTTATTGAACTTTCCTGTTTTATTGTCGTTATTTATTGTTGCATGTATTTTTACCATGTGTTCTGTTCTAAGCATCGGGACGATGCCTTTTCAGAGGGGGGCATTGCCACGCGCGTTTCTTTCACTGTATTCGGTTTCCGCCCACAAAGACTATCAGCAGTACTCGGCGCAGACCGCGCCTTATTGTTCCAGAAGCTTCTCGCTTGTAGTAGATCGTTCTGTTAAGATTACACGCAAGACGCTAACACTCAAGATTATTCCGGAGCTTGCGCGACGACTAGTGATAAGGCTAGAATGTTCGACGCGTGCGTTATAAAAGCCGGCGCGTTCCACCGATGTTCAGTTGATCGACGGCCGACGCTCCGTTCGCCGCTATCAGTGCCAGTGCTTATTGCTGTAATCTGACTTTCCGTTTACCGGCCACAAGTTCGGCGTAATAAACAGTTTCATCTTGAACATACCGACTGCTGCTTGGGTCAACGTCACGACCACGTGACAATATCATGAAAATCGTTACATACTTGTCATGAACAGCATGATTCACATGAACTTAGCCTTGGTGCTCTTACAGCCGTTTAATTAACTTCATATACACCAAAATTGGTAGGGCCTGACAAGAGCGTATGACGAACGTAAGTGACAGGTCCTAACATGCCAATCATGACATGCATGTCATTCACATTACATGGTTTCGGAGTATTCACGGCCCTTTAATTAAATATATACATGTACCAAAACTGGTATGACGAGACATTTCTGTATTACTAACATAAATGACAGACTCGGATAGGTTTAGCGCGATTTAGACGAGGACAGGAGATACACAGAACACAGACGAGCGCTGAACAGCGCTCGTCTGTGTTCTGTGTGTCTCCTGTCCTCGTTTAAATAGCGCTAAATCTATCCGAGTATGTACCAACTCGCCCAAGTCAAAGTGCTATTGGAATAAATGACAGGTAGTTACATGACAGTCATGACAAACATATCATGAATGGCATGCCTTACATGCCACCCTCATGAAGCACTCGCGGCAGTTTCGCTAGGTTGATGTACACCAAAAGTGGCATTGTGTGTCGTGACTGTACGCAGAACATAAAGGACATGTGGTAACGTGACAATCCTTACATGCGTTTCATGTACAGCAAAATTTACATGCCACGCTCATGGTGCACTCACAGCCGGTTCCCAATCTTGATATACAACAAAAATGATAAAGCTCGACGTTACTGTATGACGAATACAAATGACAGATGGTAACGTGAGAAGCATGATGTGCATGCCATGTAGGGCATGATTTACATCCCACGGTCATTGAACGCTCGCGGTCGGTTGCTAGCTCGACATACACCAAAATTGGTATGCGCGCTGTGGTCAAAGGACGAACATAAATGACACGTGCTAACATGAAAATCATGACATGCATGTCATGTACGGCATGACTTGCATGCCACGCTCATGGTGCGCTCGCGACCGGTTGGCTAGCTTCATATACACAAAAATTGATAATGCGCAAATTGACTGTACAAACAACATAAATGACAAGTAATATGAAAATCATGACATCCGTGCCATGCACCGCATCACGTGCATGCCACATTCAATGTGCGCCTACGCAGTTCACTAGCTTCTTATAAAGCAAAATTGCTATGGAGTGACATGACTGTATGAAGAACATGAATGTCACATGGTAACACCAAAATCATAACGCGCATGTCATGCTCATAGTGCGCTCGCGGCCGTTTCGCTTGCTTGATATGCTCCAAATTTCGTAATGGGTGACGTGACTGTACGACGAACATAAATGACTAGTGGTAGCAGGACAATGACCTCCATGTCATGAATGGCATGACTTGTGGGCCATCCTCATGGTGCGCTCGCGGCTGATTCGCAAGCTTCATATACACCAAAATTGGCATTGCCCGCCATGATTGTGCGACAAACATATATGTGAAGTGTTAACATGAAAATCGTGACATGTATGTCATGTACAGCATGACTTGCTCCTTGCTCCCTGCATCGCATTATATCTATTCCCACAGTGCGTGGGATCTGCTGGTATTCCTTTATAGTCGCGGCCTCTTAAAGTTGTACTTCAACTGGCTACGCGCTGTTCCGAACACTTGCTTTTGCTGGAGAATGTGCTCGTAAATGTTGTCGCACTTCACGCGGAAGTTCAACCCAAGTGGCTAAATACCCTCGCAGACGCCGCTAGCCACTGCAACACGGTTTCGAGCGTGCGATTCACGCTAACTTCGTATTCTATAGCATGGCGCGCGTTGTTGGGCGTGTGTTGGACCACATAAAAAAATCACAGCATATTCACGAAGTGAATGATGGTGAGTGGGCGAAGCTCGGAGGGATCATTCGGGTAACCGTGAATCCCCCCCGTACATTGCCCACTCGATCATGCAAAGACGTGACAACACGTGTCACGTCTTTGCATGATCCTGGGTGTTCGATCGTGAGCTGGGACGAGCGTCGCCGACTTGTGTTCCGGGCGCTCCCAGCCTCAGCGACAACGCGAGTTCGCGTTCCACGACAGAGGAAGACGATGCCACCTACTCAGACGCCGAAGTCCACCCCAGTGCTCGACGCAACGCCTCGCCTCCGCATGCATCGCCACAGAACGCTGCTGTGAGTTGTGAAAGCCACGCGTCCTTGGCTATGGGTTGTGCCTCGGTTCACCTCACCGTTGATCACGATGGAGTCCACCTCCAGTGCTCGACTCCGAGTACCGCGTCAGCCCGATGATTCCAATTATAACAGTGCCATCTATCCTCTTTAATCTTCAACTATACGAAAACCACTAACGCCATCTAGTGAAATTATTTCCAGGAACATATACACACAACGCCATCTAGTGAGCAATTCCTAAACTAACTAGAAGTGGCCACTACAACATACTTTTGCAGAGGAGGGAACGGCACCACGTGGTAGGAGACGCAGTTGGGTCAGTGCGCACGCCGAAGCTCCTTAGGGTAGACCCTAAGGAGCTTCGCCCCTAAAATTTCTAACTGGATGGTCAGGAACAAATCCAGGGCATATAGCTGTGCCTACAGCTACGGCACGGGACTCCGCACGCTGTATCAATAGTCGAAAAAGTCCCGAAAATCCGGGATGGTTGGTAACCTTAGTGCCGACATCTTAAAAAAGTGCCTTCAGAAAACTCCGTCAAAACGAGCAGGTTATGCGCACGCTGTTGCCAGCTTCCACCACATTTGGCGTGGTTTTTGTTCGCCGCCATTAGGGACCCCAGCGTCGCTCAGCTGAGCTACGCGAAGCGCTCGAGCTGTCCAAAACAAGATATAAGAGGGAAAAAACAGCGCAAAATTCTGACAGGACACACAAGGTGAAGAAGGCACGACAACAGCGCTGCCTCGCCCAAGCCTCAACCCTCGCAAGCTTTATGTCCAAAACAGCTACCGTGATTAGTAAAACAGCGCGAATAAGCACAGGACACACAGAAAAAGGGAACGCACACAGCGCTGTGTGCGTGCTTTCTGTCTGTTCTGGGCTGTTTCGCGCTGTTTTACTAATGATGAACAACCAACAAGCCCAGCTCTCCACAATTTTGGCTACCGTGACTGGATTTACTCGTGATCAGCGCAGTTAGCAGTGGTTTGCCGTGTATTGAAACTCACAGCCAGCACACTAACTCTTGCGACATTACACTGAGTAACGCTGACGCGAGTTCGTGCGAAGGAGGCTACAGCTCACGACTGGCTAGTGGGTCTCCGTATTGACGCACGCACGCGTCCTTTATTTAGGCTTCCTACTTGCAATGCCTCAACACAGCAGCAACATCTTCGGTTATCTATGAATACGCAAACATCGTCGAACACATATAACATGTTCTGCAACAAAAAAACGGTGAACTAGATACGCAGTACGAGAGGCAGTGGTGAACGCTATGCTTAGTGGTGACCGCATCACTTGAGCATAGCGACCGATAGAGACGCCCCACACGGCGTCCCATGGCAGTTTAAAGCCATGGGACTCCAAGAGTACAGCTGGTTTGATGTCATGCAAAACCACGCACTGAGATGCAGACCACCGCGCAGAGGGTCCCATGGCAGTTTAAGCCCATGGGCGAAAAAACAGATAGAAAATAAGCTAGAAGAAAAGAGGAAGCAAGCATCGCGACCACATACTGCACCACCTGGCCAATCCCACGACGGAGACGCTCCCACCGATGAAGACATCGCGCGCAACCTCCGCTCTTCATTTGTTTCACTAATTACATCGCATTTGCAAAAGTTCACTTCCACAAAGAAATTAAAAGAATTATTGCTCCTTCCCACAATCCATGGATATCGCAACAGCTATTAGCTGAAGTGGGCAAACCGGATAATTTATATAGGAGAACTAAAAAACAACTGTGTAACAAGAACTTACGCGCCCGATACAAGAGCTTCTGTAGTACTCTTAACTTAATGTAGTACTCTTAACTTAAAACTCAAAACTGCCAAAAGGTTTTATTTTTAACAAAGAATTCTACAGGCTGCTAACAGCACTAAAAAGAAATGGGAGATCGTCAACTCCTTTTAAATTGGAACACCCGGCAAGATGACATACGTCGAATTTTAATTGAGGGATGATGATGATGATGATGATGATGATGATGGCCTGTATGTATGGCTCACACCCACTCTGGGGGATTGGCCAAGAAACGAATATTTTACAGACAAAAGTGGTCTCACATGAATTGTATTACTAAAGAATTGTACAATTGTTAGAATTAATTAATGATGCCAATTTAGTGATTTGATGTCAAAACCACCCTGATTCATAGAACGCACTTCTTCTTCGGATATAGCTGAGGCTTTCAGTAGTTTCTTCTGCCCTGAAAATTCTAATTCTCTTACACAAAGCATCAACACGAATCGCCTACCCCATTCAATATTTTTAATCCTTACTACACCACATGAAATAACGCCTGTTATAGGTAATCGCAAATTGCCAAGTGCTGTAATAGATAAGACCCATCCTACTAATATAAAATCTATGGTGCATGTAATATCAGACATATTTACCTTTATTGTTACTTTAATATTTAATAATGGTGTATTCCCTTGTGAACTTAAGCGTCTCAAAGTGATACCTGTGATAAAAAAGGCGATAGATAATTATTATATAACTACAAACCCGTTTGTATTTTGCCGTTCTTTGGAAAAGTTTTTGAGAAACTAATTGAAACACGATTAACATATTATCTTTACTGTGTGTAATATCCTCTCTTCTTCTCAGTTTGGTATCCAGCATGGATCCTCAAGAGAGATGGCGCTTATTCATCTTACTGATCAGCTAAAAAAAATAATCGACGAAGGATATCTAGTGGCGTCTGTATTCATCGATCTAACAAAAGCATTTGACAGTATAAATCGTAATATTCTGTTCACTAAACTCGAGTCATTTGGCATTTCCGGTGCTGCTTTTTCATTACTAAAAAGCTACTTATATAACAGAGTTCAAGCTGTTTCTATTTCCAATATTTCTTCTCAACAGCAAAATACTAACATAGGTTTGCCCCGTGGCTCTATTCTGGGGCCACTTATGTTTTTAATTGATAATAATCATTTACCTAATTGTCTATATTCGACCCAATGAATTTTGTGCGCGCATAATGCGACCATATTCAACTCTCATAAAGATAACTCATCTCTCGTAAATATTTTGAATGCTGATTTAGAAAATATTTTAAAGTGGTGTAGTACCAACCTGTGATCTATTAATGCTACTAAAACCAAATTGGTTGTATTCACTTCACATCAGCGGAACTTATTATCAATACCACATATCACTTCTGGTCCCCACTCCCTCTCTCCTAGCTCCTGTTCTTCCTTTCTTGGCATTCTTCATTATAAGAACTTAAAATATCAGTATCATATTGCTGACATAAAAAAGAAAATGGTGTATGTTATACGCCTATTAATTAATACGCGCCCTTACTTCTCACGCACCACATTGCTGTCTCTTTATCACTCTTTCGTCCCATTCTCATTTTACTTATGGTATAATAATGTTGGGCAAATACTTACAATACTCATATTGCAGCTCTCCAGATTATCCATGCCATAATAAAAATCACATATAGCTCACGCCTTTCCAATGCCAAATCTCTATTTCGAGAGAATAACATCCTTACCATTACTGTACTCACTAAATACAACCTAGGTATTTTTTTTCCACAGACTTATTAATAACGAAGTTCCACCGGCCATTTTTCCGTCCTCGGATGTTATTATTTATGCTACTACTCAATTCGCACTAAACAACGATTTTCTTTTGCCCAGAATTCGTACTAATTACGGTAAGCAAACTCTAACATTCCCATTCATTTCAATATGGAACACTCTTCCACTTATCATGAAAACTACAAGATGACTACATCAATTTAAGAAAGAGCTAAAAATGTACTTACCTCTTGCAGACTAACCAGCAGAGTTACTGTTTCTGTCATTGTGTGCATTGTTGCTCAAATTATCTTGGCTAAAGGTTATTAAACTCTTGCACACTTGTGTTTTTTAGGGGTGAAGCGGTCGAGGCTTGTCCATCACTCCCCCGGTGTAGCCACGCTAGTGCGATGACGATAGAGCTGCCATCACGACCAGCGCATGCAAGGTAACCATTATACGCCATGACGATGGCGATTACGCTGATGACGATGAAGAATAACGCGTTCCAGAAGACACATTCTCTTTCTGCCATCATGGCACAGCACATGGAATGTACCCACTATACGTCATAATGATGACGATGACGCTGATGGCGATGACGAATAAGCGCGTTCCAGACCACACGTTCTCTTTCTGCCATGGATGAAAATGATCGTGAACGCGCTCTCGCCCGAGAAAGGCAAAACAGCACCGCTGACAACAAGCTGCTACCCCGGTGTTGAGGACGCGGGAAGCAGCGGTTCAACGGCAAAAACACATTCTATAAACTGTACACACGCGTTGTCACTCATTTACATACCCGAGTGGCCAATGTCACGGGTGATTTACGGTAAGAACGATCCCCAGTGCTTCGCCCACTCGTCATGATTCACTTCGTGGATATGCCAGATTTTTACAGCGAAAGCTGTTATGAGATCACAACAAGGACCGTTTTGGCGCCGTAGTCGTCCGCCACCACCGCCGCTGCCGCCGCCGCCGGTGTCCGTACCCACTATCGCTGGAAATAAGAAAAATCTAAACAAATAAAAAAACACCTAGGACAGAATGGGAATCGAACCCGGGCCCTAGGCTTGGCAGCCCAGTACTCTACCACTGAGATAGGCGGGTGCTTTTAACCGTGTTGCAAACTGACCCTATGCAGGCTTGTTGTCGGGTTAAGGAATCGCGTTAACATGTGTAATAAAGCGTTTTAAAACAGTAAAGTAACAACCAGGCGTCACACAATGCGAATTGCGTAACGAGTTGGTCGTGCAATACTCTAAGCCATTACAAAAGCCTCAGGCATAATTCTTCATCGTCGTCGGCCACAGCACCAACAAAGTGCACATAATGCGTTATAAGTGTATAGCGGGTGCCACGCTTTTCCGAAGAATGACGAATAATGACACAGTGGACCGTTCCCCACTACACAAATGTTATGATGATTTATGGCGTAGTGGGTCCCATGCAACCGTGCTTGTAGTAGTTGCCCCAAGAGAGCTTAAAAGAGACTCTAGAAAGGCCACTCTTTCAGCTTTGGCTGTGGACTGTGCTGCGCGTTGCCGCGCAGGCTTGGCGTTTTTTTTTTTTTTTTGTCTCTTGCAATTTTTCAGTGATATGTTAAAATCCATGCTATTTAATGTAATCATTTGTGTAGTATTTTTCTGCTATTGTTATGTTTTTCACTTCACTACTATGCTTCGGTACTGTTGTTGCTATGAAGTGCTTACTACCTCAATTGTTGTACAGGAGGTCCCGATGCAGTCTCTTGACTATGGGGCCTCCTTCAATGGGGCCTCCTCCTAAATGCCAACTGTAAATAATAAAATAGATTCTGATTCTGATACATTGCATAGCCTGTCTGCGCCCGATCGTGCCGAGACAGCCTTGGGGTCTCCTAGGAAAGTTTGTACTCCCTAGGAAAGTGTGAAGCCACGCATCTCGAAGCTGCACGCCTCGGTGGACTGAATTCAAGTCTGCCGGAGCAGCAAGAATATTCAGCATTCTTTTTTGTCTCGTGGTCTCTAAACTTTTTACGCTGACTGTATATAATAATGCTAATTTTACGCAAACGATCTATGAGAGCTTGTTAAATTTATGTTACAGAAACGTGAACAACGTAATCAAAAGCAAATAACGCGAATCAATAGATGTGACCCATTTTATGCGGAGTATTGGATGATTCAGTGTATGTAGACTTTCCTCAGTAACACTCCGAGCAGTACAGGTACCTAATTTATTATGATACACGATTGATGAAACAATAAAAGGAAGCTCGCGTGCTGTATGCTTTTGTAATGTGCTTTTAAGTCCACGAACACGTTCGTCGCGTACCCTGGCAACAACACTAGGTGCCACGTCATAGTCAATCCTTCAGTGATTTCCTGAGCATTTTTTCGTGAGCCCGCATCGCTCTCTCCGTGTACCACAGAGCGACACATGGTGGCATGTTGAGTCGCACCACCTGCGTCACGTTGACCCCAGCGGGCTGCAGCGGCTCCAGAGTCGTGTTGACCACCGAGCGCAGGCAGAATATGGTGTGGCCCACGCAGTACACGGCGTCCCGGATCACCTCGCAGCGTCGCGGGTCTCTGAGGCGCACCGAGAAGGAGCCGCTGAAGAGCTGAAAACCGTCCACGGGCAGTGCACCGGAGACCTCCATCTTCCAGACGCTCTCCTGGCGGGTGTCGGGCAACTTGAAAGCGTCTATTGTGGCCTCGGTGCCCCACACTCGTTGCGGGTCGCAGAACCGGTCGCAGAGCCGAAGCACGTCGACCGCGGCCACTGAGGTCACGATGGTGCGCTCGTACACGCTGCCGTGACGGACCACCACCACGTAGATGAGGATCCACACCGCCACGGGTAGCACGAGTCGGAGGAAGCAGGCGCGCCTGATTCGACGCAGAGTACCGGGAGACACCGATGAGAGCGACTCTTTGAAACGCTTCTGGAAATGAGCCATGATAACCATACCATGTGCCCGCCTTTCTTCTTTCTCATCTTCTTCTTCTACTTCGTCTCCGTGCATCAGTGGCTCGTGCGTAATATTGAGGACCTATGATGATGATGATGATGTTGACCCGTTCGTGATGGCGATCACCCACAAAGGCGGATGGGCCAAGAACCGGGTGGCACTATCCTTAAAGGCCTATGAAGCTGAACGAAGCTGGCAATTCAGAATAAAAATAAAACAACGAATGAAACAAAATGCCTAGCGAGCACGAGGTCAGGCTATCATTGGAGACTTTCGGATGATTATAAATGTTTCGTAACCAAGATAAACCTTATGTTAGAGGGACAGCACGTGAGCAATAAATGTGGAAGCATAAATAGTAACCTTAGAATGGTATGAAATATACGTAACCATTCAATGAATAGGTCAGAAAACGCTAGCTTCGTATCGCGAATTGCATTGTAACAAAACCAATTCTGACCAAATGCCTCGTTACAGTGGGCAAAAGACCCTGTCCCATTAGTTACTTTTGCAGTGAAGAAAGCCTGCAAATGTGACTGATACTTTAAGGCGAAAGCCTTAGACGCCTCATCAAAAGCCAAAAGCAAACGTTGGTGGCGTTAAGAGGAGCAATGCGAAATATCGTGTGATTATGTCATCGTGACGTCGTTGAGCGAGAAACTTCGTGACGTGAACGCGATGTCACAAGATGACGTCGTCACGTGACATCCTAGCTTTGTAAAGGGTGGGCACCACTATTGCACCACTATCGCTAAACTGGCCTAATTTTTTTTCTTTCTCTATTGGAATATTTAATTGTGTTCTCCAATGTCTGCAAAATTATTCTGAATGTGTGGGACAGAACTATAAAACAGTTCTTGCGCGGAGCAAGCATTCCGAGAACCGACCACTAGAATTTCCGACTGAGTTCTTCGGCCCCTTTCTGACGGTTAAAATATCTGGTTCTTCGCAAGTTGCGGTATTGGTTGTTTATGAGCTAATACGTTTGAGCGTTGTTCTATTAAAGCAGACTACACATTTTCTTTAGTTGGTTTGTTAATTTTTGAAACTACTACACAGATGGTGAAGCTCGTAGGCTTTTTAAAATTATTGTAATGCATTTCTTACTCCATAAATTTCGCGTAGGAAGTAGAAATAGACGTCAGAAAATATCACGAGAGCAGAACACACGATGCCACTGTAATGGGGACGAGACATGAAATCACAGACTCATAATGGAAACATTTCCTTCTGACGAATTTCAAGTACTTTTTACTGTAAATCAAGTTCACGCCGTTCAATTTACGATGAGTCTACGTTTTGTACAGCGGAAATTGTATCCTCTTGTCAAATCTTCATTTCTTGAAATCACAGTCGCACGGGACGGGGCAGAAGGTGGGAAGATTTCCTTGCTGCTCGATATCGCAGGCAGCTTGTATCCGGGTGTCTGAAATAAAGAAACATTTGAAAAGATACATAACAATCTCGCAATCGGTCACAGTGTCCTTGTTGGTGCAAAGCCAAAGATATTGTGCAGGCCACCCTAGGCTCGAGATGAGCGAGGCAAAAACTGACCCGTAAACACTATATGCGGTGTTTCGTACTTTACGGCGCTTTGAATAATGCGATTTAAGATAAGCTTGTTCACGTGCACCTGGGTTCACCACTGGATCGTTTGTTGTTTCATGGAGTTTAACATCCCTATACGACTTAGGCTATGAAAGACGCCATAGTGGAGGCCTCCGGAAAATTTCGACCACTCTGGGTTTTTCTTTTAGGGGCGAAGCTCCTTAGGGCCTAGGCTAGTCCGGCGCCGTCCAGTCGTAGCCACCTCCCGCGTCCGGCCATTTTCATGAAGTAGGGAAGCACCTACTATGCGAACCAGAACACTGTAGTACAATATAAGGCCGTCAACCACTACCACTCTCACCAGAGTCATGTCTGAGAGCACAGAGAGGCTGCTTAGCAATGGCTAGGCAGGTGGTGTCTGTCGCCTAGGTTGACTCCATTCCTTGATCTTGCTTGCATGTGTTTGGGGGGGGAGGGGGAGCTTAGTGCGTCCATCCTTCCCGCGTCCCACACTATCACAGCGCATGCGCGTCCCCTCCTCCTCTCTCTCTCTCCTACGCTCATCCCCTTTCTCTCCTCTAGGAATTCTCTACACCAATGAGTGGTCCCGCGTCCCACACCGCCCACAGCGCATGTGCGTCCTCTCCCCCTACGCTCACCCGCTTTCTCTCCACTTGGTATTACCTGCTCTACGGAGCGGTGCCCGCGTCCTACATTCCCACTGCGCATGCGCGTCCTCTCCCCCTCTCTCCTCTTGGAATCCTCTCCTCTACGGAGCGGCTTCCCGCGTCCCACATCCCCACAGCGCATGCGCGTCCTCTCCCCCTCGCTCCTCATGGAATCCTCTACTCTACGGAGCGGCTCCCGCGTCCCACACCCCCCACAGCGCATGCGTGTCCCCTCCCCCTTTCTCTCCTCTTCTACGATCCCCCCGTTGTGTCAGTCGTTCGACCAGACCGGTCGCTTTTTCTTCTTATCCCAGTTATTTTTCTTATACCTTATGCACACCCGTGCTCCACAATTCCATTTTTTTTATTAGCTTTCCCTTGTTTAGTCGCCTTTACTCGCTCATCTGAGCGAAGCCCTTCTTAGGGCTCACCGTCTTAGACGCAATGTAGGTCCCACCTCCCTACTTTTTTTTCCTCTCTTCTTATTCTCTCTGTCGCTCCGCTCACCACGATATGGGCGACGAACTTCCCCCGGACTTTCCTCAGGCTTACTCTCTGAGCAGTAAAAACCGCTCAAGAGCCTACGACCTCCTCCTCAAGGAGGCCTCGAACCTCCTGAGACTGGACGAGGCAACCACAACGTCTGGAGCTCCCACAGAACGACGGACACGCACTCGGACCATTAAGAAAAGCCCCGGGAAAGCACGTAAGCGTCCACGGCCTGGGGAAACCAAGAAGGGAAACCCGAGGCGCACTCCAGCGTCACGAGCTCGCTCTCCATGCGCTGACACCCCACCACTTCAAACTTCGGCGGACGGAGGCTCCTTCTTCCCGCTGCCATTTCCACCGGTCGGCCATCTTTTCCCCAGAGACGCCTCTGACAGCGTCCCGACGCACGGTGACCCAAGAACAGAAACCTGTCCTGCTTCACAAGAAGCGCACAAGCCAGGAGAGTCCCCCCACATTCCAGCGCCGGCCTTTTGTCGCCCTCCCGGGAGACGATCCCCGATTCCAGTTGTCCATCCTTTCCTGTTTCCTCCCCCTCCTGCGAGCACAGCACACCGCCCTCCCCCCTCCTCCGACGCAACTGAGACCGGGGAGGACACTCGCCAAGGCACATCCACTGCACCACCCCCCTCTCTCCCCTCCCACCTTCTCTCCTGTCACAATTCATCCTCAGAGCGATGGACCGGAAAAAGAACAGCCGACCAAACAAGCCTCGGCTCCCCCCTCCTCGCAGGACCCTCCGCTGCCTCCTGTTACCAAAGAGGGAGCCCCCCACAGGCGCCCCCCCCCCCCCAGCTTCTCTCTCGGCCAAGCTGCGTTTTGGGACAGCTACCGGCGAATGAACCCTTCCCTGCCCTCCCGCCTACTGGAGCCTCGAGTGGCACAGCACTCTGCGCACCACTCGTCCCAGTCCCAAGGCCACAACCCAAGCGCGTTGAGAAACCCGCCCCACCCCCTGTCCAAACACGCTCCCAGTCACCTGGTCGCACTCAAGTGGACACGGTCCTCTACCGTCCTGCTCACAAAAAAGGTATCCTTCCGGCTTGTCTCGCAGGAAGCCATCTCCGCCTCTCTTGCGCCCATTGATGGCTGTTGTACCTGTGAGAGTGAACTTTCGCCGTAATGTCGTCGCTGCCGACGTTCCTGCTGGCACACCTCTCGGAACCCTCCTCGCCACCACCGATATCTGCGGTATCTCTGTCCGCGCAAAGAAGGCGACAACCAACACCTGCAGTGGCGTTGTTTACAACGTCGATCCTTCAATTAAGCGAGGACGAAATCCGTGCAAACATCACGTCGCGGCTCCCCATCCTGGAGTGTACCCGTGCCGGCCGCAACATACTCGTGTCCTTCAGCGGGTCCAAACCCCCTGCTGACATCGAACTGTATAAACAGCGCCGCACGATACGCCCTCTCCGGCCCCGCCCTACCCAATGCTCTCACTGTGGCCGCTATGGCCACACTGACATCGCCTGCACATCGGAGTGGCGTTGTGTGCGCTGTGGAGGGCCCCACGCACCGGCTGAATGCACGGCCGAGCAGCCAAAGTGTCTGTTCTGTGGCGCAAAACACCCTGCCACGGAACCGCGCTGCCCTCGCTGGCAAGAGGAGCGACGAGTACTCGAACTTCGCAACGAGTCGGCGGCGCCGATTCCGCGAAGTGAGGCCCTCGCCCTCGCGCGAGCATCGGACACGAAGGCTTCCGGCAACCTTCCAAAGGAACACCGCAGCTACCGCCCGGTCGCCCAGGACCTCTCCTACGCTGCCGCCACCGGCGTCACCGCTCCTGCACTCGTGCACACCACCCCCCAGTCCCCCCTGCGCTCCGCGGCCACAACACCAGTGCCAAGGAAGGCTCAGTCATCGCAGTTCTGGTGGCAGCACTCCACGCGGCAAAGGATTTCTTGCCCTCCGACTGCCCGGTTCGCCCGCTGTGCGCCGCAGCGCTGGCCACCCAACTGGCATTAACCAGTGATGGCGAGTAATCAACGCCGGGAAATTAGGCTGCGCATACTGCAGTGGAACTGCAAGTCACTACGCCGCCGACAAGCAGTCCTTGCAGCGATCCTCCCCTTGCGCAGCTACGACGTCCTGGCCTTCCAGGAAACGAATGTTCGCGCGGAGGAGGTTTCGCTGCCCCGGCTACATCGGCTATAGCAGTCCAACGCAGTGTGCGCTGCCTGATTGCAACAGTGTGCCGTGTAGTAACGCTCTACACCCGCCTGGGAAGCCGCGCGCGGCTCTGTACATTCGCTCTACGCTCCCGCACGCTCTTGTCTCCACGGAACAATTCACCAGTGAAACGTGTGAGTATGTGGCCGCCATAGTGCGCGTAGACGGTCATGACACCTCCGTCATGAGTGTGTATGTTTGCCCGGTCGCCGCGGCCAGCTACGCGTTTGTGCCGCCCCTCGGCGCTGCACTCTCGCGCGACCACGTCTTGTGCGGGGACTTTAACGCACACCACGTCAGCTGGGGTGATCCAAACACCGACGTGCGTGGTCGAGAGTTGTGCGACGCAATACATAGGGCTGGTCTCCTCGTCCTGAACAGTGGGGAACCAACCTTCATCCGTCGCAACACGGCTGCCACTGTGATTGACCTGGCGCTTGTGTCAGAACGCTGCTCATACGAGTGGAAGCGACACTTTGACACCGCCGGGTCCGATCACTTTCCAATCGAGCTACTACCGTGCCATCCCAGCCGTGGTGCTGTCCGTGAGTACAGGGTCGTGCGGTGGCCGCTCTTCCGTGAGCTGTGCGCGAGTATCCAGTGCAGTGAGGACTACTTTGCGCGCATCGCTGACTGTGGCGAGCGTGCAGCCACACGCTGCGTAGTGCCCGCTGGAACCCCCTGCCCGGACATCAAACTATTGAACCTTCGCGCAGTGCGCCAGCGCGCTCAAAGGCGGGCACTCCGTTCCTCTGGGCCCGGGGCGTGGACGGAGTATAACCGACTGGACGCCGTTTGCCGACGCCATGCGCAACGGCTGCGCGACCGCAGTTGGACAGGCGTCTGTTCCTCTCTTCGCGACCCGCGCCGCCGCCGCCGCGGCTGGCACACCATGAGGGTTATGATCAACCCGAAAGTCTCGCGCTTTCCTGTCCTAGCCATCGCGCTGGCGCGCGGAATCACGGAGTTGGAGCTCGCTGAGCTCATCGCAACGTCCTTCGAGCTTCCTCCTCCCGTTACCCAGGCTCCTCCGCGTGACCTAGACCACGTGGCTCCGCCCCTCCCACCACCTGAACCGGCTCTCGCTGCTACCATCCGCTCCATCTGCGACGAAGAATTCACCCTCTTCGAGCTGGAGCGGGTAATCCAGAGGAAGCGAGGACGCAGCGCCCCCCGGTGCGGACGGCATAACACACCAGCTACTGAGAAACTTGGACTCCTCCCAGCACCCTCTCCTGTTAGAAGCATACAACAAAGTCTTCTCAAGTTCGGGCCTCCCGGACCAATGGAGCTCTGCGGTCGTTGTCCCGGTCCTAAAGCGAGGCAAGTCGCCCCGCGAGCTGAAGTCGTATCGGCCCATCTCCCTCACATGCGTGGCTGGGAAAACCATGGAGGGAATGGCCCTTTACCGACTCCAATGGATCGCGGCGGCGCGCGGCGTGTTCCCACCTGAACAGTGTGGCTTCCGACATCATCGTGCAACAGCTGACTGCCTCGCTGCCGTCGTCAGCACGCTGGAGCAGGCCCTGCACGACAGGGAGATGGCCATACTCCTCCTACTTGACGTCAAGTCGGCATTCGACTCGCTTCCCCACGCGTCCATCATAAGCGCTGTGCGTGTACTCGGTGTAGAGGGCAGGCTCTTGAACTATGTCCTAGCCTTCCTCACAGACCGGACGTTTACTGTGCGCGTGGGGAAATCGACAAGTTCACCACGCCCCCGTAAACTCTGGTGTGCCACAGGGCAGTGTTTTAAGCCCGTTTCTGTTCAACCTGGTGCTCGCGCCTCTTGTGAAGTGCCTCCCAGAAACGGCTGACCTCCCTGTGCGCGCGGTGATCTATGCCGACGACGTCGCCCTGCACGTGCGCGGCCCCACACGGAAGTGCAGTGCTGTGCGTGAACGCATTCAGGCAGCTCTCGGATGTGTTGCTGCTTTCTTGGAGAGCATCGGCCTGGCACTCTCTCCCACGAAGACTGAGGCACTCGTTGTCCACCCTAGAGCTGCTCCGCGCCGCCATCTCCCGTGTCTTCAGCTTCACGGTGCGCCGATCACCTGGCGAAGCTCCGTGCGCTACCTCGGGCTCACCATCGACAACCGTCTACGGTGGCTGCCTGCTGTCAAGCGCATTCGCCAGGACGCCCGTCGTGTCGAAACCTGTGTTCGCCGACTCCTCGCCCGTGGCGACGGCTGCCCCCCTTCATTTGTGTGCACCATCTACGAGGCAATGGCGCTTTCCTTAGTGCACTACGCCCTCCCACTGTGCAGTGGTCGAGAGGTGCAGTGGCGCGCACTGGAACGCGATTACCTCCGAGTGATCCGCATGTGCCACGGATTTCCACGCAGTTCTCGTGTGGCAGAAACACTTGCGGAAGCTCGCGCGTGGCCGGTTTCATCAACATCTGACCTGCGTGCCCTGTGCCACATGGAGCGCCTACAACAGGCCCCGGACGCTGGCCCCCTCCTCGCCCGACTTCGTGCAGTCCCCAACTCGCGCGTCGGCCGAATCCTCGACTTCTACGACAGTGTGGTGGTTGACGAACCGACGCCCCCTGCACGCTGGCCCGCCCCTCATTGCCGCGAGCCCCTGCGAGTTACCCTCGAGCTCCCTGGTGTCCGCTCTAAGCGCAACACCCCCCGCTGTGCCATCGCGCAGGAAGCCGCAGCGCGGATGCACGAGGACCTCGCCGGCAGGACCCACGTCTTCTCCGACGGCTCTGTCCTACAGGACCGCTCCGCTGCGGCAGCCTGCGTCGCCCCCGAGCTCGGCACTGAACTCCAGCGACGCCTGAGCTACTGTGCCTCTTCCACCACAGCCGAACTGGTGGGTCTGGAGCTGGCTGCTGATCTCCTTCGCGACTCGCCGGCTGTCACGAGCGCAGCTATTTTCTGCGACTCTAAACCAGCCCTGCGCCAGCTCGCGAGGGAAGACTCCGGCCCTCCGCTCGCACAGCGCGTCGCCCAGAAACTCCTGGCACTTCGAGAGAGTGGCTGTGACGTTGTCTTGCAGTGGCTCCCATCCCACGTCGGCATCGCAGGCAACGAGGCAGCGGACGAGCTCGCAAAGCGAGCACACTCTGCCGCGACCCCGCTGACGGATTACGCCACGTCGTTTGACTCTGCGCGCATCAACTTTCGACGTGAGCTAGTGCGCGATCATCCTGACGCGCGGGTCGCCGCTGGACGCCCCCCCTCCTCCACTCCCGACTGCTGGATTCCCCCGCCGCGATCGCGCGCTCCTCCTCGCTCTGAGGACCGGATCTGTGTGGCCCGCGGAGCGTAGGCATCGTCTCCCGCGGCGCGGCTTCACCGAACTGCGTCGATTGCGGCGCGCTGGAAACAGTTGTGCATCTCGTGTGCCAGTGCCCGTCCCTTATGGACGCACGGAAGCGGCTCGTCATGGCGGACCGCCGCGTCGGCCTACCCTGTGTGACCCTCCAGGACTTCCTCCACCTTACCGGCCACGAGGATTGCCGCCGCGTTGCACTTTCGGCCCTCCTCGCCTTCCTCGAAGAGTCGAACTTAATCGCGCGGCTTTTTTAAGCCGCTCGCCACGGTCAACCAGAGTTACTCCTCCTCGCGAGTCCGAAGTTTTTTTTCTTTTTTTTATCCTACCTTTTTTTTCTCTCTCTCCCCCCTCTCTCACTGTCCCTTTGATCCCCATCCCCCGCGAGTGTTTCGGTTAAGGTGTCCTCACTGAGACAGTCATCGTGCACTCCTCCCCAATTTCCCTACCCCCCCCCCCCCCCATTTTTTTTATTTATTTATTTTTTTTAAATTTTTTTTATGAATAAAGATCCACTCACGCTCCTCAAGGAATGCTCTACGGAGCGGCGCGCACGCCAGGTGGTGCGACAGCTACATACTCCGCTGGGGGGCACCACGGTAGTTCCGCGCGCGTGCCACATTCTCTCACTTGTGCAGCGCCGCGATGAGCGCCCGGGCCGCTGCCGCGAAACGAGAGCGGCGAACTTTCTCCCGCTCAAGCTAACCATCTCCCCGCTGCTTCGCATCCACACATGGTTCCTTTTAGCGGGAGATGGGGAAGTTTTAGGGGCGAAGCTCCTTAGGGCATAGGCTAGTCCCGCGCCGTCCGTCGTAGCCACCGTGTAATGGAATGTACCCACTACACGTGATGACGATGACGCTGATGACCATGAAGAATAAGCGCGTTCCAGAGCACACATTCTCTTTCTGCCATGGATGAAAACGATCGTGAACGCGCTCTCGCCTTCGAAAGGCAAAACTGCAAAGCCGACAACAAACGCAAGCCATTGTGTATATACTGTATGTATAATCACACCACACCCCCCGCGTTTGTGTGTCAGGTCTTTGTATGATGATCGAGTGGGAAAAATTTACGGAGGATTGACGGTTTACCAGATTACCTCCGGATCTTCGCCCACTCATCATCATTCACTTCGTGGATATGGCGTGATTTTTTTTCTTTTTTTTTTATCGGGCACTCACACGACGCAGAATGCCAGCGTCCAGCACTTCGCCCCGGCTTCCGGGTCAGCAGACTAAAGCAGTGGTCGTCAACCTGCGGCCCGCGTTATGCGGGCCGCAGGTTGCCCTGCTATAGGCTGCTGCTCTAGGAACGACGTCAGAACCCACGCCATCCCCGACCCCCTATCTGCGGCCCCAGGGATGACGCCAGGACCCCCGCTCCTCCCCATGTCACTCCTTATATGAAGGCAGACATGGCAGTTTTGACTTCAAATACAGTTTATGTTTGTAAATTTCAACCTTGTGATGTGCTTCCTGAAAATGAAGATGATTTCTATGCAAGTGTGTTACATTATCGTCAATTGCAATTTGCCATTTTTTTTCTCTTTGCAACTCCCCCCCTCCTGCCTCCCCCCTCCTCCACCAATTTTTTATGCTGCCCCCAGGCCGTGTTGGCTTCATGCAGCTGGGCTCTCGGCCTCAAAAGGTTGCCGACCCCTGACATACAGCATCGTTTTTACTGGGCCACCGCGGCAGCTCAATACGCTGCTAGAACATGATATAATACAACAATGTCATTAATCGCAACAGAGGTCCCTTGCCTGTTCCTACAAATGGTTCAGGCGTACGTACAATAACAATATATATATATATATATATATATATATATATATATATATATATATATATATATATATATATATATATATATATATATATATATATATATATATATATATATATATATATATATGGGTCATTCCATATCAAGTGTACCAGGTCAATTTTCGACCCTCTCCGATCCTGCTGAAAAATATTGTCCAGGTATACGTGAACGTGATAAGTAGTTATTAAGGCGTTATTATTCACAAAAAAATTTTGTGTTGCCTAGAGGGCGCTTCGAACGTTGGGCACCCAAGTGAAACTGTGTCGCGCTAAATACTTTGTATAAAATTACTGGTCTGAGCAATTACTACGAAACATATTCTTCCATAATCTTAAGGCGCTGGTCTTTCATGACAGTGATGATTTTTTCATTTTTGTCTTAACTTTCTTTATTTTTGGCCTTGGCGAAAAGTTGCAATATGCTGCATGTTTAGCGTATTTTATGAAAAGCACAGATTTTTTTCGCGAGTAATATATTCACATTATGCATTTTATGGGTTCCTATAATAAATGATGAAAATAGTTTGTGAGTGTATAAAGCAAAAACGTCGCCACAATATTGTGACGAAGTTGGAAAAAAATGGCATTTTGACTCATATTGAGGCTTCATTTTGTCAATGTAGTGGTCCAAGTAAAAATATGGCTTACATATTGTTGCACAGTATGATTTGTTGGTAAAACATACAGAAAGTTTCAAAAGAGTAGTTTTTGTTTTAAAAAAGAAAAAAAAATTTTCCAACTGAACAACTACAAGGTAGTGGGAAGTTTGCCTTTGCGTCGCCGTCACTGCATAGCACTTCAGCGCAACATTCCAGCGGGGACTTTGAGGCGGCGAATAATGGAAGTCATACAACAGCTTGTCACTTGTTTTGGTAATAATGCTGTATAGACTCTCAAAAAGGGCAACAGTGCTAATTTTATGGAACGGTATCTTCCCCCCTTGGACCATATAGGGCAGGTTATACTCAACCGCTTCATAGTCCCACGGGGTAAAATTATAATGGAGTCGATTGCCTGCAATACAGTATTGAGGCGTTGTATTTGGCTTCTGATGATTAATGCACATGGTCTTAATAATATTTAACGTCATAATTAAGGTATACTTTACTTAAGATGTTTTTATGATGTATCAGTATAGGCCGATGCGTGATCGCTTATCACTGGTTTGCATGATGAAATGATGTATCCTAGGTGTACGCGTTAGAGATTATTCGAAATCGTGCCCATAAATGACACTTCAGTCACCATCTCCGGATGGATTGGAACATTTTCTTCCCCCCTATTTCTTAATTGTCCGAAAGTGCTAAAAATGTTTTAATTAAAAGCCCATGCGGTAATGGTGAGGGGCTTTTAACATATTCAGCACCCTAGGACGTTTAAGAAAAAGGTGGATGAAAATTCTAAATCGCAACTGGAGATGGCGCATTAAGTGTCATATATAAGCACTATATCGAATCATCTCCAACGTGTACACCTAGGATACATAATTTGATCATGCAAAGCAGTGGTAAGCGATCACGCATCGGCCTATAGCTGATACATCACAAAAACACGTTAAGTAAAGTATACCTTAATTATTTCGTTAATTATTATTAAGACCATGTGCATTAATTATCAGAAGCCAAACACAACGCTTCAATACTGTATTGCAGGCCATCGACTACACTATAATTCTGCCCCTTGGGACTATGAAGCGGTTGAATATAACCTGCCCTATGTGGTCCCAGGGGGAAGATACCGTTCCATAAAATTAGCACTATTGCCCTTTTTGACGTTCTGTACAGCAGTGTTACCAAAACAAGTGACAAGCTGTTGTATGACTTGCATTATTCGCCGCCGAAATGCTCCCGCTAGAATCTTGCGCTGACGTGCTATGCAGTGAAGGCGAGGCATAGGCAAACTTTCTACTTCCTTGTAGTTGTTCAGTGGGAAAATTTTTTTCTCCCTTAAAACAAAAACTACTCTTTTAAAACATTCTGTATGTCTTACCAACAAAGCATACTATGCAACAATATATAAGCTATATTTTTACTTGGACCGCTACATTGAGAAAATGAAGCCTCAATGTGAGTGAAGATGCCCAATTTTTCCAACTTTGTCACAATATTGTGGCGATGTTTTTGCTTTATACGCTCCCGAAGTACTTTCGTCATTTACTCTAGGAACCCATGAAATACATAATGTGAATATATTACTCGCGAAAGAATTTGTGTGCTTTTTATAAAATACGCTAAACATGCAGCATATTTCAATTTTTGCCAAGGCCAAAAATAAAGAAAGTTAAGACAAAAATGAATAAACTATCATTGTCATGAAAGGTCAGCGCCTTGAGAATACGGAAGAAATTGTTTCGTAGTAATTGCTCAGAGCAGTGATATTACATAAATTATTTAGCGCGACACAATTTCACTTGCGTGCCCAAAGTTCAAAGCGCCCTCTAGGCAACACAAATGTTTTTTTTCTGAGAAATAACGCCTGAATAACTACTTCTCACATTCACATATACCTGCATAGTTGTTTTCAGCAGGATCGGAGATGGTCGAAAATTGACCTGGTACACTTGATATGGAATGACCCATATATATATATATATATATATATATATATATATATATATATATATATATATATATATATATATATATATATATATATATATATATATATATGTATATATATATATATATATATATATATATATATATATATATATATATATATATATATATATATATATATATATATATTCAACGTTCGAACAACACTTGCAACGCCTACACGAAGTTCTGACGTGTCTCGCAGCTGCTGGTCTCCAGCTGAATACCAAAAAGTGCCACTTTGCAAGCAAAACTATTAAGGTGCTAGGACATCTCGTAAGCAAAGACGGCATTCGGCCTGACCCCGACAAGATCGCCGCCGTTCTTCGCTTCCCGACGCCTCACCGCTCCAAAGAGCTCCGCAGCTTTCTTGGTCTCGCCTCTTATTTCCGGCGCTTTATACGTGACTTCGCCACTATTGCCGCACCGCTTCACCAGCTACTATCTTCTGGAACATCATACGTATGGTCCGACGAGTGCCAAACGGCTTTTGACACCTTGAAACGTGCCCTGACGTCTGAGCCAGTGCTGTGTCATTTCGATGAAGCGGCACCCACTCTCCTCCATACTGATGCCAGCGGTCATGGAATCGGCGCTGTTCTTCTGCAACGACACGATTGTTCTGGTGAACGCGTGATCGCATATGCCAGTCGGACCCTAACACCAGCCGAGAAAAACTACACCATCACCGAGCAGGAGTGCCTCGCCGTCGTCTGGGCCGTCCAGAAGTTTAGACCATATCTCCATGGCCGCCACTTTACCGTCGTGACTGACCATCACGCCTTGTGCTGGTTGTCGACGTTAAAGAATTTGTCTGGACGTCTTGGTCGCTGGATACTCCGTCTTCAAGAGTACGACTTCGACGTCACGTACAAATCCGGCAAGAAACACAACGATGCAGATGCCCTTAGCCGTTGTCCGTTACCGCCGTCGACAAACATACCCGGCTTGTCGCCATCCGTGCGCGACCCCGTCAACGTGTCTTCGGCAGTTCTTACACTCGCCGCTCTCAATGCGCGTCCTTCTTTCCGCAACGAGACGTTCGCGTCTCACCAACGCAGCGACGCATACTGCCACTCCATTATGCAACGCCTTCGCGGCTCATCTCGTCCTCCTAATGCCCGCGCCCGTCGCCAGTTGCAGAACTTCAAGATGGAGAATTCTGTCCTATACCGCTATGTCTTCCATCCTGAAGGACAGCGTTGGGTTCCCGTCGCTCCTCGTTCACTGAGAGAACAGATATTAGAAGCATTTCACGACGACCCCAAGGCTGGTCATCTCGGCTTTCATAAAACGTATGAGCGCATCCGCAGTCGCTTTACCTGGCCTGGGCTCTCCACCTGCGTGGCACGGTACGTTGCTTCATGCTCGCTCTGCCAGCGCCGCAAACAACCCACGTCATCTCCAGCTGGACTCCTACAACCTCTTCCATGTCCTGACGCTCCATTTGACGTCATTGGGATCGACCTCTACGGGCCACTGCCAATATCAGCCAGCGGAAAGCGATGGATCGTCACTGCAGTGGACCACTTGACAAGGTACGCCGAAACCGCTGCACTACCTTCAGGATCAGCGGGGGGACATTGCCACTTTCTTCTTGGAAGCCATATTTTTGCGACATGGCGCGCCGCGCGTCCTTTTGAGTGACCGCGGCAAGGCGTTTCTGTCGAAGCTACTAGACGACGTTCTCCACGCATGTAACACCATCCACAAGACTACTTCCAGCTACCATCCCCAAACTAATGGCCTCACAGAGCGCTTTCATCGAACTCTGTCCGATATGATATCCATGTATATCAATGCCGACCATACCAACTGGGATACCATACTACCATTCGTCACCTTTGCGTACAATACTGCTACGCAGCGTACCACGGGCTATTCACCCTTCTTCCTTGTCTATGGACGTCAACCGACGTCTGCCCTCGACGTATCTTTTTTTGATGTTCCCGTGGACTCGTCGACGTCATCGAGTGCCAGCTTAATATCACGCCTTGCCGCTTGTCGTCACCGTGCCCGCCTGAATACCGAAGCAAGTCAACAGGATCGGAATTCTCGCTACGATGAATTTCACCGCGTCGTTGAGTTTAGTCCTGGAGACGAAGTGCTGCTGTGGACCCCGACGCGAGTTCCCGGCCTGTCTGAGAAATTTCAGTCACGTTTTATCGGCCCCTACGCTATTGTCGAGAAAACTTCTCCAGTGAACTATCGGGTAACCCCCCACTGTCATGCCTTCCGACAACCGTTGCCGCGGCACAGAGGTTGTCCACGTCTCCCGCTTAAAACCCTTCATAAGACGTACGCCTTCGCCATAAGCAGCGGCCAGGTTGGCCGCTTTCGCGCGAGGGGGGAAATTAGTGTGAGCACAATATTCACTGTGGTTGTCCTTCATCCTCTTCATCTGTATATAATCATCATCACTGAGATCTTCTTCTTCGTTCGAAGATTATTAGTCGGCGGCTCTGCCCAATAAACGGCGTCGAGCCCACGATATCGCTGCCGTCTTGCAATATATATATATATATACAGACGATGTTCCGACCGGAGCCCAGTGTTCTTTTTTTATGAAAGCGCCTACTTCAAATTTTGGAGCCAGAAACAGGCTTTGGTCGCTATGTTTTGACAGCGCCTGCTCCAGCGTCTGCGACATAACAAGAGAATGATAATCTGTTTCATATCGAGGAAACATGGAAGTTGCAAAAAATTAGCCATGTAATGAAACGTTTTTCAGGCCGCCACTGGTATAAAAAAGTCGCCAATACCCTGATGACAGCGGTGACCTGAAGAAAGAAACTTTTCTAGAGTGTGGATGTGTTATTGGCACATGTGAGTGAATTGTGATCGTTGATATCAGTGCAAGCAGCGAAAGAGATAGAGTATGTCTGGAAACATCGGTACTTGAAAGCGCTGCTTAGTTCTCGTAAGCCGTGCGCATTCCGACGTGCCCTTTTGTTTCGCCTTTTATTTGTTTGTGTGCTATACGTAAACGACGTGCTGATTCTGTTCTCGAAGGCACGTTTGTGCGTTTGCCGATTTTTGTGGAAGTAAGGTAATCACCAATTCGAACCAGCAGCTGGGTATGTGCCCACTGTGTGGTATATTCGTGTGCGTTCAACGGTGTAATGGATTCTCGCAAAGAAAGTGGAAGGCTGGCGGTTAGTGTTTACGACAGCACATCACCCATCATCTGTGAGTACATCATCGGTTATTATGATTCAGCTTACAGCTGAATAGTGCCGCTGGCTTGCGTTGGGGCGTAGAGTACTCGGCCTCGGCTGGAGCAAGCGCGGTAGGCGGGCCCAAGCCTTGTCGTGGGCTGCTGTCAGTCAAACTGCTTGACAAGCGAGCTCGGGTTCCCGTAAAGACACCGACATTTAACCGCCCATCAATAAAAGCATATGACAGAACAAAAGGTTAACAGGCAACAAAATAAAAGGCTGTTAACCAGAACAAAATAGAAGGCCGCGATTCACGATCCAATGCACACTGCTTCGCCCCACCATCAGCATTCACTTCGTGGATATTGCCACGCGCTATTCTTATTTTCACTTTTGTTGTATTCGGTTTTCGCCCACAAAGACCGTCAGCAAAGCTCAGCTCAAACCGCGCCTTATTGTTCTAGAACCTTCGCGATTATTGTAGATCGTTTTGTTAAGATTGCGCGCAAGACGCGACCACTCGAGGTTATTCCTGAGCTTGCGCGATGACCAGTGATAAGGCTAGTATGTTCGACGCGTGATGCATAAAAGCCGGCGCGCTCCAACGATGTTCAGTTAATCGACGGCCGACGCTCTGTTCGCCGCTATCAGTGCCAGCGTTTATGGCTGTAATCTCACCTTCTTTCATGTACCGGACGCCCCCGTCAAGTCGTGAACCCAGCCCCAGCCGTGAAAGAGCCGTCGACGCCAGCCTCGATCAGCGAGCTAGCCGCAGGCAACGAGGGCTAGATCCAGAGTTCGGGCCCCTACCGGATAAGATTCAACTGACCAAGGCCACGACCACTACTGCGGCAACTATGACAGCCACGGTACCAACACCCACCACGGTCGTCATGCAGCAGCTAAGGGAGCCACCGACATACCATGGATCATCGTTTGAAGACCCCGGAGACCTGGCTGGACACGTACGAACGAGTAGCCACTTTCAACCACTGGGACACGGAAGAGAAGCTTCGTCGCGTCTACTTCTACCTGGAAGACGCGGCAAGGACCTGGTTCGAGAATCGGGAGTCTGGACTTCAAACCTGGCATCTCTTCCGCGGCGCTTTCCTTGACACGTTCACGAGCGTGGCCCGCAAAGAAAAGGCCGCTTCTTTGCTGGAGACACGGGTACAACTACCCAACGAAAACGTCACCATCTTCACGGAAGAGATGACCCGACTGTTTCGCCAGGCCGACCCTGCCATGACCGAAGACAAGAAAGTTCGCTTTCTTATGCGAGGAGTCAAGCAGGAGCTCTTCGTCCGGGCTGATGCGGGATCCACCCAAGACCGTCCAGGAATTCCTGCCGGAGGCGACCACGATCGAAAAGACACTGGAAATGCGCACCGGACAGTACAATCACCGCTCAATTCAAGACAGCGCGGCTGATCATGCCCTCGACTCCAATGAGTTGCGTGAAATGATCCCGAGCCATTGTTCGAGAAGAGCTGCGAAAGCTCGCACCTTCTCCGCAACCTGTGGTGACGTCGATTGAGGACGTTGTACGAGAGGAAATTCAACATTCACTAAGTGTTCCTCAGCCAGCCCCACAGCAGCCACAAGCCATGACCTACGCTGCTGCTGCCCGCAGTCACGTCCCCCCTTCCACGCCCACACCAAGATGCCGCCCCGCAGCACTTCCGTCGCCAGGTGCCGCCGCCACCACCACCGCCACCGGCGCCCTACCGTCCTCCCGTCGGCCAGCGCTACCCACCTAGGAAAACCGACGTTTGGCGCGCCCCTGACAACCGCCCGCTTTGCTACCACTGCGGGGAGGCCGGCAACACGTACCGCCGTTGTCAGTACCGACAGATGGGCCTACGAGGTTTCGCCGTCAACGCGCCTTGTCCACAGCGGGGTGAACGACCGCAAGACATCGCCGACTACCTCGCAGGACCTCAGTGGACGCCCCGACGACCTTCCCGCTCACCGTCGCCCGGCCGCTACATGTCACCGCACCGCCGGCAGTACACTGGCCCAAACCAGGGCCGGTCACCTAGCCCGTACCCGGGAAACTAAGGGCAGCAACCGATGGAGGTGCGGTTGCTGTTCGACGAAATGCCGAAGATCCTCCGCGGCCGCCGACGACGACAACGCGACGAGACCTACGCAACACGACGCGAAGCAGACGAAGGCCCTGCCGAGGAAACCTCGTGGACCGAAGAAAACCTGACGACGCAGCATGAAAGCACCACAACATTTCGACGCAGCCGTGATCCGACGCCGCGACCCAACCGCAACGCACGACGACGAACCAGCGACCTCGACGTAATATTCGACGGCCACACCGTCACCGCTCTCGTCGACACTGGAGCCGACTATTCCGTCGTCAGTGGGTCTTTCGCGACGAAGTTGAAGAAAGTAAAGACTGCTTGGCAAGGCCCTGAAATCAGGACCGCTGGGGGTCATCTAATAACGCCGGCCGGTGTCTGCACCGCAAGAGTCACCATCAATAACCGGACTTATCCCGCCAGCTTTCTAATTCTGCAGCACTGCTCCAGGGATGTGATACTGGGGGTGGACTTCCTAAGTCAACACGGCGCCGTCATCGACCTGAGGTCTGAGTCGATAACACTGACTTCAGAAAAAGCGTTGCCGCCCCACACGTCGCCGGAGAATCATGCCTTGAATGTAATAGAAGAGCAGGTCACCGTTCCGCCTCTTTCCAGCGTCGTCATTTCCGTCAGCACCGAAGTACCCGCTAACCTTGAAGGCGTCGTCGAGGGCGATGAGCACCTGCTTGTGAACCGTCAGATTTGCGTCGCAAGAGGCATCGCCGAGTTGCGCGACGGCAAAGCAAAGGTACTACTGACAAACTTCAGCCACGAATATAGGCACCTCAACATTGGTACGACGGTCGCCTACATCGAGAAATTCGTGGACACCAGCAATGCTTTCGCCCTCTCCGATACTGCCGAACATTCTTCGACGACTCGAGGTCCCGAAACAGATTTCGACGTCAACCCCAGCCTCCCAAAGCAGAAGCAAGACAAGCTCAAAAATCTTCTCCTGCAATTCAAGGACTGCTTCTCATCGTCGTCAAGGATTCGACAGACCCCAGTCGCCAAACATCGTATCATAACTGAAGAAAGTGCCCGACCAGTCCGTCAGAGCCCGTATCGAATTTCGACGCGAGAACGCGAAGCCGTAAAGAAGCAAGTCGACGAAATGCTACGCGACGACATAATCCAGCCGTCCAAGAGTCCCTGGGCGTCTCCCGTGGTGTTGGTGAAGAAGAAGGACGGGACGCTACGTTTCTGCGTCGACTATCGTCGCCTGAACAAGATCACGAAGAAGGACGTGTACCCCCTCCCACGGATAGACGACGCCCTGGATCGACTCCACAACGCGAAGTACTTTTCGTCGATGGACCTGAAGACGGGCTACTGGCAAATCGAAGTCGACGAGAGAGACCGAGAAAAGGACTGCCTTTATAACACCAGACGGCCTGTTCGAGTTTAAGGTCATGCCTTTTGGTCTTTGCTCGGCCCCCCGCGACCTTCCAACGCGTTATGGATACTGTACTGGCTGGCTTGAAGTGGCAGACTTGCCTTGTGTACTTGGACGACATCGTTGTGTTTTCCTCGAACTTCGATGAACACCTGCGGCGCCTTGAAGCTGTACATCAGGCAATCAAGACGTCCGGACTCACTCTCAAGCCAGAGAAGTGCCGCTTCGCAATACGAAGAACTTTTGTTTTTGGGCCACGTGATAAGCAAATCCGGAGTACGCCCCGACCCGCAAAAGACAACCGCCCTCGCTGCTTTCCCGCCACCCACCGACAAGAAGGACCGTGCGTCGATTTCTCGGCTTGTGTGCCTATTACAGGCGGTTCGTTAAAAGCTTCGCCCGCATCGCCGAGCCTCTCACTAACCTCACCAGGACCGACGTCGAGTTCAAGTGGGAAACGCCACAGGAGGAAGCATTTCAAGAACTAAAACGACGCCTGCAAACGCCTCCGTTACTTGCGCATTTCGACAAACACGCCGAAACAGAAGTGCACACCGACGCGAGCAGCGTAGGACTCGGCGCCGTCCTTGTGCAGAGGACGGACGGACTGGAAAGGGTTATCAGTTATGCTAGCCGGCCGCTATCAAAGGCAGAGGCCAACTACTCCACAACAGAAAAGGAGTGCCTTGCCATCATCTGGGCTACATCAAAGTTTCGCCCCTACCTTTACGGCAGGCCCTTCAAAGTTGTGAGCGACCACCACGCCTTGTGTTGGCTAGCTAGCTTGAAGGACCCTTCTGGTCGCCTCGCACGGTGCAGCCTGAGACTTCAAGAATTCGACATTACCGTCGTTTACAAGTCCGGAAGAAAACACTCTGACGCCGACTGCCTGTCTCGTGCCCCCCGTCGACCCACCGCCGCTGGACGACCAGAATGATGACGGCTTCCTGGGAACCATAAGTGCCGACGACTTCGCCGAGCGACAGCGCGCCGATCCGCAACTCAAGGGCCTTATGGAATACCTCGAGGGCAAAGCCACCGTGGCTCCAAAGGTATTCAGACGAGGACTGGAGTCGTTTTTCATGCGTAACGGCGTTCTCCTAAAGAAAAACTTCTCGCCACTTCGGGCCGACTACCTCCTCGTAGTACCTTCGGCATTACGACCAGAAGTTCTGCATGCTTTGCATGAGGACCCGACGGCTGGACACCTTGGATTTTCCCGTACGCTGGCAAGGCATACAAGAAAAGTACTATTGGCCTCGCCTCACTGCCGACGTCACCCACTACGTGAGGACTTGCCGAGATTGTCAGCGACGGAAGACACCACCGACTAGGCCAGCCGGACTTCTGCAACCCATCGAGCCACCTCGCCGGCCGTTCCAGCAAATCGGCATGGTACTTACTGGGGCCGTTCCCGACGTCGAATTCCGGAAACAAGTGGATCGTCGTAGCTACTGACTACCTCACCCGCTACGCCGAGACAAGGGCCCTGCCCAAGGGCAGTGCCGCCGAGGTAGCAAAGTTCTTCGTCGAGAACATCGTACTGCGTCATGGCGCCCCAGAGGTCCTCATTACCGACAGAGGTACGGCCTTTACCGCGGACCTAACTCAGGCGATCCTAAGGTACAGCCAAACAAGTCACCGCCGGACCACCGCCTACCACCCACAGACCAACGGCCTCACCGAGCGTCTAAATAAGACCATCGCCGACATGCTGGCCATGTACGTCGACGTCGAACACAAGACGTGGGACGCCATCCTTCCGTACGTGACCTTCGCATACAACACGGCCGTACAAGAAACGACGCAGATGACGCCATACAAGTTGGTCTACGGACGGAGCCCGGCAACGACGCTCGACGCCATGTTACCGAACGTCACCGATGAGGAAAACATCGACGTGACCGCCTACCTACAGCGCGCCGATGAAGCACGACAGCTCGCCCGCCTGCGGATCAAGAATCAGCAGACGACCGACAGCCGCCGTTACAATATACGTCAGACTCTGGAGTTTTGCAGACACGTAGCGCCACCTGTCGGTGCAGTTTTGGGTAGTGCAAAGTCCGGCTCCCTTGCACAGTTTGCTGTGCAACCAGGTGCAACTAGCGAGTTGGAAACAAAGAATAACCTAAATATTTGGTGTGTTGGCGCATTGAACACTCAGAAAAAGAGCTACGAATTTCTCTCCGCTAGTCGGACGCGCAACCGAAACCGCCATGAAGTGCGTGCCAGAACGACGGCGAAAACAGAGCAGACGCAACAGCTCCGCGCGCTACGAAGAAAGGCCAGAAAGGCTTCAGTCGGCGCTACTGTTGCGTTGTGAATTGCCACGGACGTAAAGGAGTTCAGTTTTACCGATTTCCATAGCTGTTGCGCGAAGCAGAACGGCGAGAGCTCTGGATACGGGCCGTTGCGAACGTGTTAGGTAAGCGAATTACTCGCGTTCTCCCCAGCCGGTCGCATGAGAAAGTGTGATAATGTGCGTCTCATGTTAGTTTTTTGAGTAGCCTTGACGTAGAACCGTGGTAACCTTGACTGTGAAGCTCAGCAGAGCCTCAGACCGCGGTGCGCGCCGTGCAAATATAATGCAGACTGGTGAAGCGCGCGATAAACATCGCGCACTCCGCGACCACCCATAATCTTAAGTGGTCGTCATCACACATCATCGCGCACGTACGCATTGAAGGTTCAAAGTTCCGGATTTAACTAGCAAATGCTAACACGTGCGTCACACAAGTAAATCACAAAATGTACGTCGTGACCACCGTCAGGTTTTTCTTGCCCGTGGTCTTCGCGATTGCCGGAGCTATCTCGGAGGCCACGGTTTTGCCTTTCGTTGTACACCGAAAAAGTGGACACGCACGTATCACCATTTGCGGTATATACAAACGGAAGACAACCGTCAACAGTACATTCGAGGATGCGTAATAAAACAGTTCAACGCACAGGAAGCGAGAGATGGATGGAGAATGCAACTGCAAAGGCGAAAATCGCCGGGACCATTTGTGCCTGATAAAGCGAGCTTTGTACCACTGATCGTAAGAAACATTGCTCGTGTACGTAGTTCATCGCTTTGACATTATGTATATGCCCAAATTTAACGCAATTAGGGGTTACAGAACGCACGTCGGAGTGCCTCGAACTCGATGTCATGCGATGCTCGCTTGCGCTTGCGAGTGCAGCACGCCGAAATAACTGAAACATCTTTTGCATTGTAGCCGCAGTTCACTTTGATGAGCTTCCTACTTTTCTGAAGCGAGCGTGGATTGACAGAAGAAGCTTTCCAGGTCCTTGATTTTCAGGAAACAGCCCTCAACACGAGTGAAAGAGGGGGGATTTTATAGTGGCCTACGCACATTCGCTTGCGGACGGCTCTCTCTGCACTACCCAGTTATGGCCAGGGCGGCGATGAGAGCGCTGGTGGCGGCGTTTTTCGCAGCGCCGCCTGGGCAGAGTCTGACGTCTATCTTCGACGAGGTTTCGTGGAATACCAGGCCGGCGACCGCGTTTGGGTGTGGACACCGATACGCCGACGTGGACTTAGTGAAAAACTCCTTCGGCGATACTTCGGGCCGTACAAGGTGCTTCGACTCTCGGTGCTCTGGACTACGAGGTCGTCCCGGACGGCATAACGAACTCTCAACGGCGCCGTGCGCGACCTGAAGTCGTCCATGTCGTGCGCCTCAAGCCGTATTACGCGCGTTAGCAAACCAGAGGACTGCACTTATTGCTTAATTATTGTACTTTCTTTCTTTATTGTTGTGATTTATTGTTGCATGCATTTTCCCCCGTCTTCTGTTTTAAGCATCGGGACGATGCCTTTTCAGAGGGGGGGCATTGCCACGCGCTATTCTTATTTTCACTTTTGTTGTATTCGGTTTTCGCCCACAAAGACCGTCAGCAAAGCTCAGCTCAAACCGCGCCTTATTGTTCTAGAACCTTCGCGATTATTGTAGATCGTTTTGTTAAGATTGCGCGCAAGACGCGACCACTCGAGGTTATTCCTGAGCTTGCGCGATGACCAGTGATAAGGCTAGAATGTTCGACGCGTGATGCATAAAAGCCGGCGCGCTCCAACGATGTTCAGTTAATCGACGGCCGACGCTCTGTTCGCCGCTATCAGTGCCAGCGTTTATGGCTGTAATCTCACCTTCAGTTTAGCGGCCACAAGTTCGGCCCAAATAAAGTGTTTCATCTTGGACTACTGCCTACGGCCTTCGTCAACGTCACGACCACGTGACAATATGCGTGAATTTTTTTTCATGTTACCAAGTGCCAAATTTGCGCGTCGTACAGTGCCATCGATTAAAATAGCCGATGGTATTACTTGTGGCTACAATCCATGCAAGGAAACAAAGCTGACGCCGGAGCAATTACGGCGAGAAGGCAGTAGGAATCTTTCGAATTCGTATTTCTAACATTTCGTATTGTCGCTTTGTTTAATTAAACACCATTGCTTTGCTCACATTATTTAAAGAAAACGTCATTTGCCCTAACTGGCTGGTTTCCCAATTGCAGCGTTCCGTAGCAACGTTGTTCCGTAGCGGTATATTGTCAAAAGGAAAATACTACACCTTGAAAGGCGCTGGGCCCGAGCTACTCTCGGAGGCAGTGGAACTATAGTTATTCTAAAGAATATCTAGTGCAGGCAGTAAATGCTTGAAAATGAAGTCACACAGCCTGCACATTAAAATTGCCGTTGTTAAAACTTCCTCACACTTTTCTTGAATGGGTTCACGTCTACACTCAGTGGAAATACAAACAAACGAAAGAAGATGCCTCTGGTTTGAAGACACCACCCAGCTTTGTCGACTTCCCTTGACGTGACGCCGAGTTCCATCGTAACCAACGGAAGACGGCGCGCTCTGAGGGCTGAGGAGGAGGAGAGGTTGAGGAAATAAAAAGACGCAACTTTTCCAGCCCTAGTTGGGAGCACGGCTCAGCGCCTGGGGAAGAGGCCTGATATTAAAGATGTGAAGAAGAGAGGAGAAGCAGAGAGAAAAAAAAAGAGAGAAATAGCGTCCATGACCGAAGACGCGGCGGGCGGCTTTTATAGCCGGTTGTCCAGTCCAGTGTCCCCAAGGAAGCGAAAATTCGCCTTGAATACCTGGGTGTGGTGCCGTGCAGGGAAGAGGAGGTTCCTCTGTGTAGCCGCGGGTAGACCCTGGTGACGGAATGTGGCGAGCAAGGTGGCTCGTTGTGCTTTATTTGACCTTTTCGCATTAATAGTATGCTATTAGTTCAAAACAAGGTGCCGCCAGAGCTCGGAGAGATTCCGAGTATCGCCGCTCGGGCCATGCTGCATGGCACTCCTGGGCACAGTGCGGAAAAACACATGAAGGAGATGAAAAAAAGAGGACAAGGCGCCATCCACAAGTGAAATTTATTGCATGCAGGAAAACTTACACGACAAGACGACAGCGCTTCCTTCTGCCCATCATTTAACTAAAATTTCCCGGCAACACAGGAGGGAAAAGACAAGGGATGGCTCTACTTGGGATGACATACAAGATAGCTCCAGTTGTAAGTATCCCCCTTATTCGTCTGCGTCCTGTGTTTGATCGCACTGCACCCAAGATGACACGCCGCGTATACTCACAATATTACTGACGAATCAGGGTGGTTCGCGTAGAAAACGAGAAGAGAAATGTCTTTAAAACATAAAATGCATCGACCAGAGCGGATATACGAGCAGCGCGAACTGCAGACGAAGAGAAGACGAGCACAAGAGCGCTTTTGTTGCGGGGTTCTGTGGTTCCCGTATATAGGGTGTTCAAAATTAAGGTTTATAATTTTCTTAAAATTTGGTACTGGGAGGTACGTGAAAACCACTTTTGCAAATAAGCTATGTATCCAGGGGAACACAAAGTGAGACAGTCATTATCACAGCCACCCAATTAACGAAGATTGAATAAAAGCATTTTGTAATGTGTGCAGCAAGCGGGCATGTTTTAATTGAAAAGTTGGAGGCAGTCGCGTTTATACACAGTTACACTTGGAAAAATTATTCTAGCATGTCCTTGCTCTGAGATATCCCGCAACAAATTTTAATCGCGGTTTGCATGATTACGCATGCAAGAGAGTGAGCACTGACACAAAGCTCCTCCCCGATGTGCCGCGGCAGTTGTGTGCGGCGTTTAATCTACCAAGTGGTCAAAGACGCAGGCAAAAATGATAGCGCTTACCCTTTTGCTGCGGGCTGGCGATAGCAAGCAATGACCTCTCCGCCTTGCATGTGTAATCATGCAAACAGCAATTAAACTTTGCAGCGGGATATCTCGGAGCACAGACATGCTAGAAACAATTATTCCAAAAGTAGCTGTGTAGAAACGCGACAAACTCCAACTTTTGAATACAAATGTGCCCGCTTGCTGCACTCACTAAAAATTTCATTATTCATTCTCAGTTAATGGGGCGTTTACCAGGGATAATTATAGCCTCAGTCTGTGTTCCCCTGGATACATAACTTATTTGCAAAGGTGATTTTGATGTTCTTCCCAGTGCTGAAATTTAACAAAACCATCAAGCCTAACTCTGAACACCCGGTACAATGGACCATGCCAACTCGGCCGGTTATCGGCTTTTTTATGAGAGCGGACATCCTCTTGATTCATGCGGTTTTTTTTTTCTGGATAGAAGTAATCATATGCACGACACGTTTGCTGGGAAAATAAAAAAAAAGAATGGTAAGGCTGTCGGCACTGCTGTAAGTTTCGTATTTAACGGGCAGTGATTCCACAGTTTTATAACCCTTTGGTTGCGTAGTGTGCATCACTCTCATGTACTACGTTCATGAAAACCAACAGACAATAAAGCCATGGAAGATACCTTCTTACACCTCATTGTCTCTTCGTTTTAGGGGCGAAGCTCTTCTTAGTCTAACCTTGTCAGGCGTAACGCGTAACCCCCAGTATCGCCTGCCATCTCGGAGGCCATGATAAGAGATGACCATTTCTCGTCTCATTTCCTAGATGGCGTTACTCTGCCGCTACTCTCCGAATTGCCGCTACTCTCCGATTGGCTGCTGCGCGCGCTTTGCCTGAGTGCGCGGCGATCGAGTGCCTCTCTCAGTCTCCTGGATCGTCGCCGTACGTGTCGAATCGTTGGTGGGGCATGGACGAAGCGAAGCAGCGCGGGCGCGGAGGGCCGCGGCGGCTCGTGCTCGCCTTTCGGGGTCCGCTGCTCTCGCTGCTCGGAGTGCACGTTGCCTCGCGGCGCCATTTGCGCGCACCGTCTCGGGATCCGCAAGGTGCCGCGCACGCTTCGCTGCCGCTTCTCCGACTCGCACCGCGGGATCCCGACGAAACGGCATCAACCATAACCTCTCAAGCTTCGCCCACCTCACCATCATTCACCTCGTGGATATGCTGTGATTTTTTTTATTAACGTTGTGTCTATCAAAGAAAGCTGAGCCGTTAAATTGCCCTTCTTTCATCTTGTTGTGAACTACGCAGTGCAGGTCTTACAGACAACGCTGCTTGCACGCGGCTTCCAGGGTGTTGCGAGTCACATCGTGAAATAAATTACCTCAAGTATTTGGCAATGGCATCCTTGCTGCATCGCGAAAATTCATCAGGGTGCAGTCCTGCATCCATAGGATTCATTATGTATCCATCCTTGGCGGGGCAGTCTACTGAGGTGCCTGCACCATCGTGATAAGAGCCGAGCCTGCAGCAGCCAAAATAGGAACAGAAAGATAATACAATGCTGTAATAATTGATATTCGTGCATGTGTTGACTGTGATATAATATAAATACTATATTAACACAAAGTCTTCCATTTTCGTTCTGTTTTCATAATGATTCTTTTAGACAACGGAGCACTCTAATGCTGTATGATTGTGCTTGAGAAAGCGCTGTGTTGTGGCTGAAGAATAGCATGGTCTGCCTTGATGGCAGGGCGAATTCTTTACAGGATTACAAAAGCATTCTTTGAGCCGTTGTTATCAATAACGTATGGTCACATCTCACATGCCTAGAGTTACAGGCAAAAGTTAGGTGATAGCAGCAGAGTGCTAACTGAGAGTGAACTTATTAATGTGGGCAATACTCACACAGTACTCACAGTAAATGAAGGGAGAGAGCACATTGTCAGTTCTAGGTGCAGTTGAAAACCAAGTATTGTATAAACATGTGTTCTATTCCCCGATTAATACGTCAGATGCAATGCTATGGAAGCATTCGAGAATGCTTGTATAGGGATGCGATGTACGTTGCCTATAGACAGACGCGTGTAGGCGAGCCGCGGAATGCACGTCAGCACACGGTGAACGCTGGAGAGAGAACATGATCTTTATTGCGCGTGTATTGCGCCACGCGGTGTGGGCGCTATAAGCGGGAGCGCGCTGAGTGCACCGCTGGGAGTTCATGGCGCTGAAAGCGATAGTGAGGGTGTGCCACTACAAGGCTCACCCCCGTGATGTACGCGTGTAGGCGAGCCGTGGAATCAGGCGCTGCGCCGTGCTCCCGACTGGGCTGCAGAAATTAGGCGCCTTTTCCTTCTTCGAACCACAACCACCCACCACCGTGGAATGCACGTCAGTACACGGTGAACGCTGGAGAGAGAACATGATCTTTATTGCGCGTGTATTGCGCCACGCGGCGTGGGCGCTGTAAGCGGGAGCGCGCTGATTGCACCGCTCGGAGTTCGTGGCGCTGAAAGCGATAGTGAGGGTTTGCCACTACAAGGCTCACCCCCGTGATGTACACGTGTAGGCGAGCCGCTGAATGCATGTCAGTACACGGTGAACGCTGGAGAGAGAACATGATCTTTATTGCGCGTGTATTGCGCCCCGCTGTGAGGGCGCTGTAAGCGGGAACGCGCTGAGCGCACCGCTCAGAGTTCGTGGTGTTGAAAGCGATAGTGATGGTGTGCCACTACAGCTGGCATTTGATGCGTTCGCACCAAGAAATAGTTCAATGACTCACTCGTAACGTGCCTTTTTAGATGTGAAGCATCTTATGGCGACGCTTGTGTGCGGTGGTGGTGTGCGGCGTGACCACCCTTACTGCTCATGCGCAAACCCTTAAAAAAAATAAAATAAAAACCCCCCTCTCCCCCTCTCTCTCCTCTAGGCATCCCTCTCCGCGGCAACCACACCCTCACTGCGCATGCGCCTCCCCTCCTCTCTCCCCTCCTACGCTCCCCCCTCTCTCCTCTAGGCATCCCTGCCCGCGGCGTCCACACTCCCACTGCGCATGCGCGTCCCCCCCTCTCCTCTCCTACGCGGGAGATGGTGCAATTTTTTTTTTTCGTTTTCAGAGTGAGTACTAAATGAATGTTTTGTGCCTTAGAAATGAACCAACCCCGTTAGTTTTGCGGCAGTCAATAAGTTATTCTGGGTCCCTTAGCGTCTCTCTGTTTACGCATCGTGGTGTTGTCTATTTGTCCCGGTAGCGTGCAACAGGCACCAATCGCGGAGGCCACGTTGACATAGACGAAATCCAAGCGCGATACGCCGGCGCTCACGCACTCATTTCGCTGACCGAACATCTTCCAGAGCTTCGACAGTACTGCAACTGATGTATGAAGTGGAGTGTAGTCAGGTGAAGTTAAAGAAAAATTTAGCTTGCCTTTTAAATATTAGTTTGAGGAATATGGATTTGCAGAAAGATGTGCGGTAGCAACAATGACGCTTGTGAGAGTAGGTGAGAGAACTTATCCGGGGCACAAGCCCTGCAGCGTCCCTGCCACACATTGCAAATAAAAATGCCTCCGTTCGCGGAAAAACCCGTCGGCAATGCGTTGCCGGAAGTGTTTCCGTACAATAAGACGAAGAGCCTGTAAAATGTGTCAAGTAAAAGCCGGGAATTTGCAATTATTTTCAAACGCAGTTAGAAATCGTTCCCTCTTCCTTCTACAAGTGATGCCACATAACACAATGACCGCGCTGTATAACCAAATTCACAGCCATTGGCTGATTTGAGCATCGTGCACTGCACAGTTACTGCGACTGCCGCGGCATTACACCTCGTGCCGAGCTCGCGATCACCCTGAAAGTAAGCCGCGGGTTGAAAGGAACAAAAGAAAAAGTGTCCAAGGTCATGCCGTGCGCGAGGCGTAACTTCTTTTCCCCGCGCCATTCCTCCCTGCTTAGCTTGCAGCGCGTTCACCGAAACGAGAGAAGACAGAAACGAATTACAGCGTGCGCCAAATCTCTGTTAACACCGCTTGTATACTTGACGGATTGTAAATATTTTTGCGGGGGTCGGTTCGTGAGGCAAAAAACTCCTTTTAAAGAAGCCATTTCATTGTTACTTGGAAAAGTGTTGCAGGGGCCCTTTAAGGTGCCCCAAACTAATGAGGGCTTCGGCCCTACCCGCGTGCGGATGCCAAGACCTCGAACAAGACAAGGGCACATTGGGGGGCATATTTCAATCTAGGTTCAGTTAAACTAGCTCTTAAAATCAATTGACTAGCTTTCTCTACTTTGAAGCTACCTTCTCTAAGCGTATACGGTGAGAACTTATTTGCGAAAGCAGGATGTATGCAGAGCATTATGGTAGTGGTCGAGTGCACCGAAATAGGCAGTTATTTAGCCGTTTTTGTGCACTTACGTATGTCCAATTTCGTGAGTTGCTGAATACACTCCGCTGTTCCTTATGCCCGCATCTTTAACAACAGCTTCTCTGTACTCGGTGCAAACTCCTTCACGGTAGGCGATTCCTATTTGAGTGAAAAAACATTTGCCATAAGTTTTCACTGTGGACACAAAATAACGCTGAAAAGTGCTGTAGGTGATAAAACCGTGAACTATATCTATTATATGAAATTTTTTCTACTCATTCCTTGCGCCCTGATGGGCAGGTTACAACTACGGCCAGCCGTTGACGCGTTCACATCTTACATGGCTACGTCGAAGAGCGGCACTGGATCTCAACATTTTGAGCCAATAGTGACTATTCGCAATGCCCATGGACTGTGGCGTCGCCAAGCAGAATTCAGGAGCATCCTCTCAAGGAAGGTCATTAGACGGCACAATGGCAGCACTGAGGCTCTGAGGCTAGCATAGCCTTGTTCGGCTATGCTAGCCTCAGCGTTAACGCGTTAGCAAGAAACGAACGGTGCATGTTTCGTACATCAGTGAACAAACCGGGCGCTCCGTCCGAATTGCGAAGCCTGCGGCACTTCTGAGACTACGAAGCACATCTTGTGCGTCTGCCCGTGATATATCGCGCAAAGAAATTCAATGGCCACCGTGGCCTTGTTAAAATCTACGGAGCAGCAAGTATCTGAAAAATTCTGTTAGAACCACCACCTCGTCATCAGCACGATATTCCGAAAGCGCTGAACAAGTTTTTACGAGAGACCGAACTCCACAAGAGACTGTCAATTCTTTTTGAACTTCCAACGTTTTGCTTCCAAAGCGTCCAATGCTCTACCACTGAGTTACGGTGGCGGTCATCCCTCCGTCTACTTTATAGGGTATATATGTGCATTTAAACGTGGGAGCGTCAGTCAGCGCCGCCTGTTGCCATTACGGCGAGTGTGGAACACTCTTTTTTGCCTATTGGCGTCAGGTAGCACGCGATCATATTACGAGCTGGCACCTCATTAATAATCCCGCTCATACTACCTGAACGCATCAAGTCTGCCAGAATGAGACCCTCGCTAAGAATGAAGGAAAGAAGTGTAAATTTAAGGGCTCGTTTGCTTTGTTAGGCACAATATTAATGAGAACTAACAGACAACAATGCGAAGGAAAGTATAGGGGATGTTATTAGAAGTGATTGTAATATAAATGTGAAGAAAGAAAAGTGGACAAAAAGATAACTTGCCACCGGAAGGGACCGAACTCAATTCTTATGAGCTAATGGCACCCAGGAAACTGTCGTCGTCCTCTGCTGCCTGACTGACGAGATGAAGGGGTTCGCGCGATAGTGTGAACGTCTTCATGCTTACGGCCGGACTTATAAACGATGGTGACGTGAAATTCCTGCAGCCGCAAGTTCCACCATGCTGGTCGTCCTGAATAGTCGCGCATGCTCACCAGCCAACAGACGGCATGGTGCTCCGTCACTGCTTTGAAGGGGTGACAATAAAGGCAGGCGCGAAACTTCGTGATCGCCCACACGACTGCGAGGCACTATTTCTCCGTTGTCGAATGATTCGGCTCGACACGGGATGGTGAGCGGCTGGCGTAGGCGATCACTCTTTCCAGGCCATGTTGACGCTGAACGAGCACTGCGCCAGACCAATGTTACTGGCGTCAGTATGCACCTCTGTATCACCATCATCGTTGAAATGAGTGAGAATGTAAGCTGACTCCATGCGCTGTCGCAGTTCCGCAAAAGCCGTCTGTTGCTCATTATCCCAGACAAATGGCGTGTCGTCTCTTGTGAGCAGAGCAACATTGTAGGAAAACTTACCGTCCACCGACCGGAAGGAGCTGCGTTGCTCGCACTCACCGTCCCAAGTTCGCTACACTGGCCGCAAGGGGCACGCAGATAACATACGCGCGCACACGTCACCCCTCTAGCCGGTCCCAGTCCGCCCACTCATGTAGGCGGGAGACGCGTGCATCGCGTTTCATTATATCCGGGCCCCGCCTCAATATGGCTTTTTTATCTTCTGGGCTGAGCGTTCTGACAATGAAATCACATGGGAAAACTCCACTGCACGGTGTCTCGGTCAGTGAACAGCGGCATGCGCGGTGGTTTCCATTTGGTGACGACGCAGTTACTTGACTCTTTCATTCCGCGTCAGCGTGTGACGCCTCCTCGCCAGCGTAAAGCCACCTCCAAGCGGACCAACGGTGTTTCTCCTCCGCCCACTTGTTGCTTCGAGTTCACTGGCACCGAATAATAAAACGGATGCTGCAAGCGCCGAAGAAATGCAATGATGTCAATGGGTGAACGTCGTGAAAGTGGTTCCTTTGGAGCAGCGAGAGACACGCCAGCGGGAAGTGGAACGCCTTCACGCGCTCCCGGCTCATGCTGCGAACTCCGCCTCTCACTTTCCTGGTATCCATGAGCACAGGCGCAGTCTACCCTATTACTTGGGAGAGCAGACCTTGCCGTTTCTCTCATCAAATGACGACGCTTGGAAAAAGCACTCTCAAGCACTCTCGCTCCCTCTAGCACCTAATAAACGTTGGTTTTGTGTAATATTTTACAGCGAAAGCTGTATATGGCTAGGAGAAACGAAAAACCGCTCGGCATCTGTGTCACGAGCGGTCTCCATTGGCTGTGCTATCAGTTACGTCGTTCTTAGCGTCGTACCCAAGCTCGCGCGCCATTGGCACGCGAGCTTGTGTACGACGCTTGCAGGGTCAAACGCTTGCAGCAACGGCGCGCCGAAGAAGCGGCGTTGCGGGCAGAACAACGTCGACGTAATGATTGCGGGAGCGCGTTCGCCGAGGCGAACGCCCGCTTTCGGCGAGAGTTTCTCCAGCGGCACTTTGGCTTCGGCTGTGACGTCTGTGACTGCCTGTGGTTCAACCACAACCTGGCAATGATAATTGTGGAAGGCATCAGTGCAGTGTCCGGTTGAACCCACTGCGAAACACCGGGGCCGCACATTTCAGCTTCGCTGGTTAACCATTTGTACGGAGTGCTTCGGCGGTGATTTTTCTTATTATATTCTCGATTTTTCGACATGTGGGCACACATCTATCTATCTATCTATCTATCTATCTATCTATCTATCTATCTATCTATCTATCTATCTATCTATCTATCTATCTATATATATATCTATCTATCTATCTATCTATCTATCTATCTATCTATCTATCTATCTATCTATCTATCTATCTATCTATCTGGAGTTACATGTCACAAGCTCGATATGATTATGAGGCACGTGGTAGTGGACCCTGCAGATTAAATTCGATCATAGGGACTTCTTCAAAGTTCACCTATACTGAAATCCACCGGTGTTCATGCATTCCGCCCCATCGACATGGGGCTGCTGTAGCCGGGGTTATATGTCGCGTCCTCGTGATTGGCAGTGCGGCGCCTCACCTGCTAAGCTACCACAGCGAGCTACGAGTTTAGTTAAGCATTACAGATGAATGCCGCAGCATGTTGCGACATTGAATATGTATACGTAATGATGGCTGGGCACTGTCGAAGATACTTGTATCTTAGATATTATTTTAGACACTCTGTGGGTATCTAGCATCAGTATCGCGATACGTCTAGCAAGACAAGTATCTGTGTCTGTATTTCCGATACTGTCAATAATGTACCCTATATCTTGAGATACAAGTTACTGCTATAGCAACTCCACCGTGCGAAACAACAAACGTTGGCTGAACTGCGCTTCTCAAGCTGATACTAGATTCACTAATCCACCTGAATAAAACTAAAGACAGTGACATTCTTTTATCTCTCCGCCAGAGCCCTCCACCGAGCGCGTGCGATGGGGACTGCGCGTCGTCGAGCAGAGTCACGTAGTGGCGCGGGCGCTATCGTGACAAAAGTAAGAGTGCAACCTCACACGCGACACTTTGTTTTCTCGATATTTGTTTCTTTTTAGTTGTGTCGGCGCCACGGCACTTCCTCGTAGCCACTCTATTGCGTTGCATACTTCAATGCAGCTCCAATGCATGCGGCGTCTTGCGACCATACTTTGATAGCGCTACAGTGTCGTTATCGAAGTTTCCCCGGCGTGGTGTTTCGTCCTGTACGAATGAGGTTGCTCTGCGTCTCGCTGCTTTGACACATCAGCGATTTGAAAGTTCTCGTGGACGTAAGTTTGACCTACGATGAGTTTGACTTGTATGCAAATTAGATTCTCACAACTATGGGACCACCGGTAGCGATGCTAGATGCAATAGGACAAACGTTTACGTAACAGCAGACATCTTGGCATACTGTATCTTTTTTATTCCTGCTAAATTATTACAGGAGTTCTTTTCTGCAATATGCGGTTTGTAACATGCTGCTAAAATACGCTATCTGCTTGTTTTATTTTTAACTGTCTGGGTCATTCCTACTATTTACATATCGCCATTCCATTCATCTTTCAGGGTGATGTCGAGGGCAGATTTTTAAAAATCTGGGCGTACCTAGAGTATACAGCAACGAAAATTCTGACTAGCAAAAATAGCTAAATTGAGAGTGCATAACAATATTAGAAACTACAAGCAAAAATCTTAAAGATTTTAGGAAAGAGATTCCACAAACATTATAATAGCTACTACTCCTTTTTCTCATGAGTATCCCAACGAGCCATGTCTTGCTATTTCCCTTAGGCACTGAGTTTTCTATTGTCTCAGCTTAACGTCTATGTGTATGATGCATCATGCTGAATTGTAAAACCTTTTAGAGCTTTTTTTTAAAGCTAGCTTTTTTTTAGAATTGTAAAAGCCTGTATCGTGTTATACACGGTGTTTCACGTAACTTAAAAACCAAACATTTTTAAAGAAGTATGCTTTGACGTAATGTGCCACGCGTTAGGGTATTTTTATATTGCGCTTAATTGGTTGCTTCGCTCGAAGCTCGTTTGAGAACGCTGCAGTACAGTAGCGCATGAACGCCGTCACGTGGTTGTATTTCCTAACGTGGTCCGTTGGTTTCATTCAGTAGCAGTCAACCACATTTTTAAAAATACTTGATTCTACTCACGCGAAACATCCTGTATACTTATTCACTGTTGTTGCTGGATACGCAACCACCATGCTGTTTTACGCAGTCGTATTCGTTTTTATTTTTTTAGCTCACCGTTAAGTTGTTTTTACTGTTACGAATCAGCAAGTAATTGGAGCTATAAGTGGTAATAGTGTGAAAAGTAGCAATATGCTGCAGCTACAAAACGGCTGAGACGTTTCTGTGTGGCACACGTTTTCTCGCACAAGAAATGTCAAAAGATTGCACGTTGGTGAATACGTTGCTAACAAATGCTTTACGGCAGCAGATAAGTAGAATATGAAAAGTCGTTGAAGTTTTATGTCCTCGGGGTATACATGACGCGTCCCCCCCAGAAAATATCGCTACAGCCGTTGTTGCTGCTGCGCACCTGTCGCTAGAGCCGGTATTGCAAAAACAATGATACGTTAACAGACAAGGTAAGGCTGCGAAGCAATATTTGCGCCATCTTGCGAAGTATTCTTATTGTCGTTCTTGTAAGTAGATGACAACCCGCTAGCTGGTCGGCAAGTAGAGCGGTGATACCCATTAGTTACAAAAATGACACTCAAAAAGCACCGACAGATCAGCTTATAAAGAGACGTCATGTTATGCAGTGAAATCAATCAAACTGAGTTATTTTGGAATGAAACAAATATATTTAGCAAGAAAACTTGAGTTTCTGGGATACTGACAGATATTTCATTAAATAAAAGTAAGTTGTACGGAGTTCAAAAATTTTCAAGCAAATACTTTTGTGTATTGGCGTTTGCTGCTTTATTGTATAGATATATAATAAGAAGTCTGCAAACGTACCGAAGTATCTAAGGATACAATTGGTAAGTATCGTATCGTATACAATTATTCCGGTAGTGTCTTGTATCTCAAATGCTTCACGCCCGAGTATCTTGTACCGTATCGGGATACCATTTCAAAGTATCTTAGCCCAGCCCTGATACATATATAGAAGACATTACCAGAATGCCCCTTTAGCCATAGCTTTGAGAAGTGTAGTACTGTCTAAATTTTACACATTGCACAGCCATGTTTAAACACACGAATAAGTAATCACATACATTCTTTTCTTTGTGAAACATGGCGTAACAAGGAGTAGCACAAAATAGAAAGCAGGTAGCTTACCTAACGTTGGCGGAGCACCTTCTTTAACTAACGCGGACCTAGAAGAGGAAATAATACAGTTCGTATAAACAATGAGAAAAAAACTGAGCATATCTGCCGTGTACAGTGCTTTGACTGAGCAAAACAGCAACAGTCAGGGCTACCTAGCTGCCCATCAGCTCCGCTATCGTTAGAATTGCGCCTCCAGATCAAGCTACGCTATTTTTCCCCTAAATATCAAGCGGCAGTTACCGGATTCACTGACGTATTTTAACCTATATAAAGTTACACAACATCTCGAAGGGTCTAGTCACTGCCATACACGAACTTACCTCAGTTCAGTGCTGCAGCATGAAAGATACATGCACCTTATATACTACCTTAGATACTGATTGTATATTTTGTATCTGTATCGCGAGACGTCTCGCTAGACGTGTATCTGTATCAGTATCAATACATAGAAGAATGTATCGTGTATCTTAAAGGGGCCCTGCGACGCTTTTTCGTCTGCATTCTGCAGCGCTGCGAATCGTGTACTAGCGAATGCTGAGATGAACGCAAAAAGAATTATCGATATCGGTACACGATAACGGAAGTTCTAAGCCATCGAACTTCAAAACCCCAGCAGACGACGAGAAAAATCGTTCCCTCTCGCATTTCACTCTTCTACTGACGTCAAAGGCCGCTTTCAATCACCGCGCGCCTCTTACAGAGACGTACCGGACGAGTGGCCTCGTGGTGGATGTTTTGCAGCGCTCCTAGCGTCATAAACTGGCTTGTAGCATAGCGCAGAAACACACAGGGACAAAGAATAAGACTGGACGAGCACAAGCGCTACGTAAACTGCGCTACGCTACGTTCATCGTAAACTGGCTTGCGCTATGCTACAAGCCAGTTTACGATGAACCAACAAGTCCATATTGGTACCCTTGTCGACTTCACTCCTAGCGTCGTTTTGCAATTGTTTTCACATTGCCATGTTTAAAAACAGAAATCTTTTTGTATCTGATGAAGTATAGAGAGAGCTTTTATCATTTTTAGCGCACAATAGTGTGGTCTATCTGGGACCATATGAATATTACGCGCGACTTGTCGCATCGAACCAATCAAAACGCACGGCCTATGTCGTCACTCCCACGTGGTGAAGCGTCACTTCCGATCACAAAAATAGCCGCTGCATGTCGCTCCAGTCCGAAAACAGTGTGGTTTATCCGTAGAAATAAGATTATAACAGCATTGCTTTTGGCGTTGCCACTCGCGCAACAATATCGGTGCATTACGCAGTTCGAGAAGAAGCGATGAAAACGACACGCTAAATTTGTGTCGCAGGGCCCCTTTAAGATGCAAGATACTGCAATCGCAACATTACCATGTGAAACAATAAATGTTGAATGAACTCCGCCTCTCAAGCTGCAACTGCTGCCCCTGAGCCACTAGAATTAAACTAAACGCAGTGACATCATTTTATCTTTCCGCCAGAGTTTTCAAGCGAGGGCAGGCGATGAGCTCTCAGCGTCTCTATTGATGGAGAAGAGTCACGTGGCAGCGCTCGCATCGTGTCCACAGACAAGCGGACGCACGTCATTGCCCAACCGACCTTTTGTTTCTTTTGTTTGTTTTAGATGCGAAGCATCTTATGCTCGGGGCTCTGTCTCTCCCGCGTCCCCCCGTCCGCCGTCTCCCGTCCGCCGTCTCCCGTCCCCCCGTCCCCCCGTCCGGTCACTTTCATGAAGTAGGGAAGCACCCATTATGCGAACCAGAACACTGTAGTAATATGAAGGCCGTCAACCCTAACACAGTCATCAGAGTCATGGCCAAGAACACAGAGAGGCTGCTTAGCAATGCTACGCAGGTGGTGTCTGTCGCCCAGGTTGACCCCATTCCTTAATCTTGCTTGCATGTGTTTGGAGGGGGCTTAGTCCGTCCCTCCTTCCCTCGTCCCACACCACCACAGCGCATGCGCGTCCCCTCCCCCCTCTGTCTCCTACGCTCACCCCCTTTCTCTCCTCTAGGAATCCTCTACTCTACGGAGCGGCTCCCGCGTCCCACACCCCCCCACAGCGCGTGCGCCTCCCCTCTCCTACACTCACCCCCCTTCCTCTACTCTAGAAATCATCTACTCTAAGGAGCGGCGCCCACATCCCCACAGGGCATGCGCGTCCTCTCCCCTCTCTCCTCTAAGAATCCTCTACTCCACGGAGCGGCTCCCGCGTCCCACATCCCCACAGGGCATGCACGTCCCCTCCCCCCTCTCTCTCCTCTTCTACGGTCCCCCCCCCCCGTCCTTTCCTCTAGGAATCCTCTGCGGGAGCGGTGCGCACGACATGTGGTGTGACAGCTGCATACTCCGCTGGGGGGCGCCACGGTAGTTCCGCGGTATGAAAATGACGGAGCGCGCGCGCCTCATTGTCTCTCCTGTGCAGCGCCGCGATGAGCGCCCTGACCACTCTCGTGAAATGAGAGCGGCGACGTTCCTCCCGCTCAAGCTAATTATCTCCCCGCTGCTTCGCATCCACACATAGTTCCCTTTAGCGGGAGATGGGGAATTTTTTCTTTGCCTTTTTAGTAGTGTCAGTGCCAGGACATTTGGCTCTTAGCCACTGTCCTGTTGTGGTATCTTGTGTCTGTATCTCAAATACTTCTTGCCTGAGTATCCTGTATCGTATCGCGATACAATTTCGAAGTATATTAGCCCAGCCCTGCCAAATTTTACATGAATAAGGATTTTTTCGCGGCTAGAAGTGATCGCAATATGATTTGGTTAGAGTTTGTGAACATCTGTTTCAAATAAAATGTGGTGGAACTTTAAGGCAATATTGAAAGTGATTTCCTTTCTATTCCAAAACTATTGTAATACTTGTCCATTCGACGGCATCGCCGCTCTACTCGGTCCGAACATTCAGTATTCGCAAACCAGCGATTTTTTACATCGCGTGCAGTTAAATATGCGCCCCCCGTAGCTGACGGCTCTGCTTATTGACTGTCTGTTCCACATTTTTCTAAAATGTCGGTGTCCGTAGCACTGAATGTGTCACGGAGAAAAATAAAGGGAACCATGTGTGGATGCGAAGCAGCGGGGAGATGGTTAGCTTGAGCGGGAGAAACGTCGCCGCTCCGTCATTTCTATACAGCGGAACTACCGTGGTGCCCCCCAGCGGAGTACGCAGCTGTCGCACCACCTGTCGCGCGCCTCTCCGTAGAGTATTCCTAGAGCAGAGAACGGGGGGGGGACCGTAGAAGAGGAGAGAGAAGACGCGTATGCGCTGTGGGACGTGGGAGCCGCTCCATAGAGTAGAGGATTCCTAGATGGGAGAAAGGGGGGTGAGCGTAGGAGAGAGGACGCGCATGCGCTGTGGGGGTGTAGGACGCTGGCGCCGCTCCTTAGAGTAGAGTATTCCTAGAGGAGAGAAATGGAGTGAGCGTAGGAGAGGAGAGATAAAGGGGGGAGGAGACGCGTATGCGGTGTGGTGGTGTAAGACGCGGGAAGGAGGAACGGACTAAACCCCTCCCCAAACACATGCAAGCAAGATCGAGGAATGGAGTCAACCTGGACGACACAAACACATGCAAGCAAGGTCGAGGAATGGAGTCAACCTGGGCGACACAGGCCACCTGCCTAGCCATTGCTAAGCAGCCTCTCTGTGCTCTCGGTCATGACTCTGGTGACTGTAGTGGTGGTTGACGGCCTTATATTGTACTACAGTGTTCTCGTTCGCATAGTGGGTGCTTCCCTACTTCATGAAAGTGGCCGGACGCGGGAGGGACGGACATAGCCCCGAGCATAAGATGCTTCGCATCTAAAACAGTGTATCAGATTTTATATATTGTGACCCGTATAACTACGGATAGCAGGGCTGCCTGCTCAGGTCTTATTGACCCTATGTGCGCTAAGCACGAGATATGAGTCGTAATCCAAACTGTATACTGTTGTTTCACATTTCCTTATCACTCTGTATATTGGCCTCTCTCCTCTTTTCCCACCTGCTAACCCTTACTTCACTGCCCCTCACCCTCACTTCTCTTTCCCATCTATTGCTATGCTATGCTGTACATTGTTATGCTATGGTTTACCATTGCAGTTCCACTTTTCCCTCCTCCTCACTCTGACATCTGTCCTCCAAACTATCACTTCCCGTTCTCACCTCCTTGCTAAACTACACCATACAAGGCTATGCCATACTTTACCATCTTCCCTCCTCTATGCTACCTCCTAACCCTCACTTCCCTCCCCCCCCCCCTGTGCTATATTGTACTTCAGTTTAGTTTTAGTTTGTTGCTTTCAAAAAAGTAATACAAGATCAACAAATATACAGGCGGGGGTCCCAAAGTAAAAGAACTGTAGTGAGACCCTCGGTGAATTATACAAGCATTGAGGGCAATAACACAGCAAGTGAACGGAATTATTGGCAAAATCGAAACAAATTAGATAAAACGTTAACATTCAGATCAGTAGAACATGAAAAAGCGCGTAGTCATACTTTGAATGACTATGCCATGCTAAGAGCTGCTTGGCACATATCCACTCGCTGTGGCACGCACCCGCTTCACCCTCCCCCCTCCTTTCTTTGTTCCTACGTCACCTAGAGCAAACCGTCTATATTTATAGTAAAATATTGGCGAAGCTATGTTCTAAGCCGCGCAAGGCTTGAAAGAGTGAGACTGGACGATGCTGAAGCCTAATCTGGTTGCTTTTAGGTTGTTACTAGGCCTTAGCTGGGTGATGCGGGTTGGTTCTAGGTAGCTTCTAGGTTGTTGCTAGGCTTAAGCTAGGTGTTGCTATGATGTTCCTAAGTTGATTCTCAGCGCAGAGAGGTTCGAGTTAAACCACAGACGACATGGGTGTACAAACTGCACAGAAAGAACTTCGCGCTGAAACCAAGCGTTCGCATCTCTCATAGATCTACGGGCGTAGATCTATTGTTAAATTCCAATGGCAGAGTCGGAGGAGCCGACGGACTCCGCGAGCGAGCACTCGACTCTGGCGTAGAGCAACGCCTCCAGATCCGCGATTGGAACACAACGCGTGCCGCGGGAGCAAGGAGGAAGCGGAAGGTCTATCTTTCGAGTGACGAATTGCCCAGAGTACCCTGCATACTTATTCCATTCAGCTGTCGAATTCACGCTCGTACGCAGTAGTTTCAACGTCGCTGTCACTATCCGATGAATTGCTCATGCGGGAACTTTTCTGACTCGGAGCTGTCGTTATCGAGTCCAGGGGGGGCTATTTTGTAAGCGTTCTATCTAGAACGGGGGAGGGATCGAACAAAAGGACGACATGGAGTCACACGGGATTGGTGGAGGCTATTCTGACGGTCAAGACGTGAGCATAGCCACGACAGGTGCACAGAATGGGCCCAGGTCCAGTTCTATCAATAGAATGGATACAAAACGGTCTCCGGACGACGTGGATTTGATTGAAACGTATGCACTTGAGCCCAGAAAATCCAATTAGCCTGTTTTGCGCCTGGCTTACCCCAATCCCGCGCCGAAAATCACCACCGAACGACTCATCAAATTGCGAGACCACCTGGCGTCCACTCAAGACATTAACACACATAAATTGTTAAAGTCATCCCGCTCTGCAATATCAAGCTTTGAAAAACAATGCCTGTCAATAGTGATGAGGAGCTGTATTAATTCTCTATTTTTTCATGCGTTGAAAGCATTTCTAAATACCCTCAGGTCGCCTATTGGCTGTTTGCTCCCTCTCGTCCTTTTGTTCGATCCCTCCCCCCGTTCTAGATAGAACGCTTACAAAATACCGCCCCATGTCGTCCGCCATTACCACCAAAACAAGCGACAACCGGCAACGCCCCCCAAGCAGGCAAACGTGTTAAAGGAAGTACGTCACGCCTAGTTCCGGTCCACTCCGCCGATTTCGGCGGAGCACCTTTTCCTGCTCCACGGGGTGACTCCCGCTCTGAATCCACTCCGACTCCCTCATAGGAAGTCTCGACTCCTGCCCCCCACTCTGCAATTGGAACTCATTTGCTCCAAAAGAAGCCGAAAAACTTGATCCGACTCCGCCATTGGAATTCAAAATATCAGTCGTCGTCGTAGGCCTTCCATCGCTTCGGAGTATTCTCGCAATCGCCGTTGCCTTTCTCGTTCCCTAGTATTTTCTCGTTGTACGTATTCGGAGGCTTCCGCTTGCCGCTGTCGCTTCGCAGCCATATATTGGCCTACCTGTTGCCCTCTACATTTTAGTGGGCCAGTGGTTAGTAGTGGGATTTACCCAATTTTTGTGGCACAACCAGTTTATGATAATGATATTGTTCTGATAGGCCACACAGTGGCACATTGCCGTTGGATAACGACAGTCTTATTCTTCATTTTTAGTGGACCAGTGGTGAGTAGTGGGATTTACCCAATTTCTGCGGCACAACCAGTTTATAATAATGATATTGTTCTGATAGGCCACACAGTGGCACATTGCCGTTGGATAACGACAGTCTTATTCTTCATTTTTAGTGGACCAGTGGTGAGTAGTGGGATTTACCCAATTTCTGCGGCACAACCAGTTTATAATAATGATATTGTTCTGATAGGCCACACAGTGGCACATTGCCGTTGGATAACGACAGTCTTATTCTTCATTTTTAGTGGACCAGTGGTGAGTAGTGGGATTTACCCAATTTCTGCGGCACAACCAGTTTATAATAATGATATTGTTCTGATAGGCCACACAGTGGCACATTGCCGTTGGATAACGACAGTCTTATTCTTCATTTTTAGTGGACCAGTGGTGAGTAGTGGGATTTACCCAATTTCTGCGGCACAACCAGTTTATAATAATGATATTGTTCTGATAGGCCACACAGTGGCACATTGCCGTTGGATAACGACAGTCTTATTCTTCATTTTTAGTGGACCAGTGGTGAGTAGTGGGATTTACCCAATTTCTGCGGCACAACCAGTTTATAATAATGATATTGTTCTGATAGGCCACACAGTGGCACATTGCCGTTGGATAACGACAGTCTTATTCTTCATTTTTAGTGGACCAGTGGTGAGTAGTGGGATTTACCCAATTTCTGCGGCACAACCAGTTTATAATAATGATATTGTTCTGATAGGCCACACAGTGGCACATTGCCGTTGGATAACGACAGTCTTATTCTTCATTTTTAGTGGACCAGTGGTGAGTAGTGGGATTTACCCAATTTCTGCGGCACAACCAGTTTATAATAATGATATTGTTCTGATAGGCCACACAGTGGCACATTGCCGTTGGATAACGACAGTCTTATTCTTCATTTTAGTGGACCAGTGGTGAGTAGTGGGATTTACCCAATTTCTGCGGCACAACCAGTTTATGATAATGATATTGTTCTGATAGACCACATAGTGGCACATTGCCGTTGGATAACGACAGTCTTATTCTTCATTTTTAGTGGACCAGTGGTGAGTAGTGGGATTTACCCAATTTCTGCGGCCCAACCAGTTTATGATAATGATATTGTTCTGATAGGCCACACAGTGGCACATTGCCGTTGGATAACGACAGTCTTATTCTTCATTTTTAGTGGACCAGTGGTGAGTAGTGGGATTTACCCAATTTCTGCGGCACAACCAGTTTATGATAATGATATTGTTCTGATAGGCCACACAGTGGCACATTGCCGTTGGATAACGACAGTCTTATTCTTCATTTTTAGTGGACCAGTGGTGAGTAGTGGGATTTACCCAATTGCTGCGGCACAACCAGTTTATGATAATGATATTGTTCTGATAGGCCACACAGTGGCACATTGCCGTTGGATAACGACAGTCTTATTCTTCATTTTTAGTGGACCAGTGGTGAGTTGTGGGATTTCCCCAATTTCTGCGGCACAACCAGTTTATGATAATGATATTGTTCTGATAGGCCACACAGTGGCACACTGCCGTTGGATAACGACAGTCTTATTCTTCATTTTTAGTGGACCAGTGGTGAGTAGTGGGATTTACCCAATTTCTGCGGCACAACCAGTTTATGATAATGATATTGTTCTGATAGGCCACACAGTGGCACATTGCCGTTGGATAACGACAGTCTTATTCTTCATTTTTAGTGGACCAGTGGTGAGTAGTGGGATTTACCCAATTTCTGCGGCACAACCAGTTTATGATAATGATATTGTTCTGATAGGCCACACAGTGGCACATTGCCGTTGGATAACGACAGTCTTATTCTTCATTCTTAGTGGACCAGTGGTGAGTTGTGGGATTTCCCCAATTTCTGCGGCACATCCAGTTTATGATAATGATATTGTTCTGATAGGCCACACAGTGGCACACTGCCGTTGGATAACGACAGTCTTATTCTTCATTTTTAGTGGACCAGTGGTGAGTAGTGGGATTTACCCAATTTCTGCGGCACAACCAGTTTATGATAATGATATTGTTCTGATAGGCCACACAGTGGCACATTGCCGTTGGATAACGACAGTCTTATTCTTCATTTTTAGTGGACCAGTGGTGAGTTGTGGGATTTACCCAATTTCTGCGGCACAACCAGTTTATGATAATGATATTGTTCTGATAGGCCACACAGTGGCACATTGCCGTTGGATAACGACAGTCTTATTCTTCATTTTTAGTGGACCAGTGGTGAGTTGTGGGATTTACCCAATTTCTGCGGCACAACCAGTTTATGATAATGATATTGTTCTGATAGGCCACACAGTGGCACATACCCATCGGCCGCAGAAAATACGGCTAGCTTAACCCTTTGAGGCGCTATGTACACAATTGTGTACATCACTTTATTTTGTTATTTGTATCAACTAGGTTCTGAGAAAGAGTAACATATATCAAGTCATGGATGAACTGCACCTCCTGCATGATAAATTTGTCGTCATGTAACTTCATTTTGCAATGTACTGTTGCATATGATCTCACTGCTGAAGGTACTACCACGTTCGACTAGTCGTTCGACGTGCCGCTTCCTGCGAGCCATGTGAAAAGTGTAATTTTTCTTTGCTAAAAATGGACATAACCACAAATGAATTTGCATTGTATTTCTACACTGAGATTACGTTCTATTTATGCCAAAACACAGCATGAATGACTTCATAAAAAATAAATATTTAATTACAACTTATTTGGGATTAGTTACAATAACACGCATAAATTAACATAATATGACAATATTTTTGTTGCAACAGAAAATTGTGTGCCTTAAAGTAACGTTATATCGATTAGACATATTCACAGACAATTTTCCATAGGTGGCGCCTTAGAGGGTTAAGCAGCTTCGCTGTTAAAAGGATGAAGATAACGCGCACCGGCCGAGTTGTTGGGTTTTACGCCCTAGGCGCGACTTAGTTTTATTGCGATAGCAATTATATGGACACTCTCGGCTGATTTTTGCCATCGCCGTCGCCGTCATGCCCCGGATATGTAATTTCTGGCACATGTGGGTCTTTGTCTGCTGCCGTGATTTGTAGAACTAGAGCAGCGAATTTCGCTTGCTCGTAGTTGTTGTCATCTGCTTAGCACGACGCCCCTTGTTGCGCCTCGTAGTGTTGCAAGGTCGACAGCTGGGCTAGTTGGTATGGTTCAATATTACTTAAAGCAGCGTAACCAACAGGACAAGATGAGGACAAGCAGTGTGCTTCACCTTCAAGAACAGTCGCGAATTCTGTGGTCTTCAGCTTTGTTCTATGAACGTTTTGATGCTATGGATACTGGCAAGGTCCCCGAAATGAAAAAATGGAGTTGTAGGAATCATTTTAAAAAAGAAGGCTCAAGTTTGTCTTGGCCCAAACAAATGAATCTACTGAATCAAGATAAAGAAGTAGCGGGGAAGTGCCGTCTCAGCAGACCGATACACATTTGCAGTGAAACGTCCAGGAATTTAAAAGAGATCCGCCTTCCTAATGACACACACGAGTAAAAGTACGCTCGTAATTATCAAATGACCGAGGATCCATGTGTAAGGATGTTTGGGCGCCATGTTTAACTACTTAGTAGCTACGTCCTCTATTTTGGCAGATAAAGGGATATCGTCACAAACACTACCTTCTACACTCCCACCAGCATGACAGTGCGGCTCCCTCGAATTGGGTTACTGGTTGTAATCAATCGTTGTGCCTGTTGTGAGCAGCCATACACAGCTTCCAGTGCCTGGATAATGGTTGGAACAGAGCTTTAAGAACATGTGGCGCATTTTATGAGCGGTTACATCCACTAGGTTCTATGACACACATATCATTCACATATTATGAGGTCTTGGTTTAGACGACCTTTATTAGGCCCGAGAACCCGGCAGCCAGGAGCTACGATGAATCCACACTGATGATGCTCATACACGACAACGATGAGGATACCTAACGAACACATTATGATGATGATAATGTACAGATGAAGATGATTGGTATGACAAATGCCCACACTTATTCCCCCCACGTGAAAGTGGCCAGCCTGGCCGCTGCAGGTCAACGCGACGAGGAACGTCGCATAAATGGCTTCATGCGGGAGACGTGGACGACCTCGGTTGTTCGATAACGGCGGTCTACTGGGGCTGCAAGTGGCGTCACGCGATAATTCACTGGCGAAGTCTCCTCCAGAACGGTTTACGGCCCGATAAAACGTGGCTGAAATTTGTCACACAAACCGGGTGTGCGTACAGGCGTTAAGAGCAGCACCTCGTCACCAGGTCGGAAGGATACAGCATGATGCGACTCGTCATAAACAATCTTCCTCTCTTGCTGTCTGCCTTCTGTATTTATACGAGCACGTTGGCGACACTGGGCTGGTCGTGCAACGTATTCCTCGGGAGCGGATGAAGGTGGATTTACGTTGGAGGCAAAGCAAGAAACGTCCAGAAAGGAAGTAGGGGATCGCCCGTAAACTAGGTAAAACATTGAGTAGCCGGTTGTCCGCTGGATGGCAGTATTGTAGGCGAAAGTTACGAAAGGTAGAATAGCGCCCTAGTTCTTATGGTCTGGTTGAATATAGGCGGCGATCATGTCGGCACGAGTCCGATGGAATCGCTCGGTCAATCCGTTAGTCTGGGGGTGGTAACTAGACGCGGTCTTGTGAATTGTGCCGGAGGCGCGAAGTTCGTTCACTAGTTGAGAGAAGAAGGCTTTTCCACGGTCACTGATGAGAACACGTGGAGCACCATGGCGCAGTATAATGGCTTGGAGAACAAAATCGGCAATTCCAGTGGCTGAACCAGTGGTCACAGATGCTGTTTCGGCGTAGCGTGTCAAATGATCAACGGCTGTCACTATCCACCGGTTACCAGCGGCACTGACTGGAAGGGGGGCCATAAAGATCGACGCCTATAACTTCAAATGGTGTTGCTGGGCACGGAAGAGGCTGTAGTGCACTGGCGGGAGTGGATGTTGGGAGTTTTCGACATTGGCAGATAGTGCAGGAGCCGACGTACCTGGCTACGCTAGTGGTAATGCCAGGCCAATAGAAACGACTTCGAAGGCGGTCCTAGGTTTTATGATAGCGAAGGTGACCAGCTGTCGGATCATCATGAAACTCTCTGAGGACGTGGGAGCGAAGAGAGCGAGGTATAACCGGAACCCAGCGCTGACCGTCAGGATGGTAAATTCGGCGGTACAGCACCGAGTTTTCCAGCTTAAATTGTGCGAGTTGGCGACGGAGCCTCGCGTTAGGTGGACGGGAATTGCCAGCGAGGTAGCCTATGATACGCCGACAGTAAGGGTCAGCCAGCTGGCGAGAGGGAAAGTCTTGCTCGGCGTCCGAAGGCAGCTGGTCAATAGAGGCCAGAGAGGGAAACGATGCAGAGGTGGACTCCGAGTGTTTGTTGTGCAAAGTAGTTGCGGAAACGCCGAGCGGGGTTCCAGGTAGTGGACCGCGAGAAAGAGCGTCGGCGTCTCGATGCTTTTTTCCACACTTGTACATGATATCAAACTCATACTCTTGAAGGCCTAGAACCCATCGGACGAGGCGTCTCGACAAGTTCTTGAGTGTCGAAAGCCAGCATAGCGCATGGTGGTCGGTTACAATGGTAAAGTGGCGACCGTGTAGATAGGGACGAAACTTCTGCACTGACCAAATGACGGCGAGGCACTCCTGCTCGGTGATCGCGTAGTTTGTCTCGGCTGTGGAGAGTACGCGGCTGGCGTATGCAACGATTCGCTCTCGCGAAGATTTGTCGCGTTGCAGAAGAACGGCGCCTAAACCACGGCCACTAGCGTCTGTGTGCAGAAGGGTCGGCGCATCCTCGTCAAAATGAGAGAGTACTGGGTCGCTCGTGAGGGCACTCTTCTACATGGGAAAAGCCGATTCACATTCCTCGAACCACTCAAACGGCATACCGGAACCAAGTAGTTTGTGGAGTGGTGCAGCTATGGAGGCAAAGTTTCGTATAAATCGCCGAAAGCAAAAGGCGAGACCAAGAAAACTTCGTAGGTCTTTCGGTTTTTCAGGGCGAGGGAAACCAAGCACCGCAGCAGTTTTTTCAGGGTCAGGACGAATTCCGTCCTTGCTCACGACATGACCAAGGACTTTAATGGATTTTCTGGCGAAATGGCACTTCTTGGTGTGAATTTGAAGACCAGCGTCCGCAAGACACGTCAGGACTTCATTCAAGCGTTGCAGGTGTTGGGGAAATGTCGATGAAAAGACAACAATGTCATCTAGGTAACATAGGCAAGTCTTCCAATTCAGGCCACGTAGCACGGTGTCAATAATGCGCTCAAAAGTCGCGGGCGCATTGCATAGGCCGAAAGGCATAACGTTGAATTCGTATAGGCCATCCGGGGTTGCAAAAGCAGTTTTTTCTTTGTCAGCTTCGTGCATGGGAATTTGCCAACAGCCGGAACGCAAGTCGAGGCTCGAAAAGAATTCCGCACCATGTAAGGAAACGAGGGCGTCGTCAATCCGTGGCATGGGGTATACGTCTTTTCTAGTGATCTTATTGAGCGCCCGGTAATCGACGCGAAATCGTACAGAACCATTTTCTCCCGCACCAGGACAACGGGAGACGACCAAGGACTGGCTGAGGGGCGAATTATCTCCCGTTGCAGCATGTCGGCTACGTTTTCTTCGATGATTTTTTTCTCGGCTAGAGACATGCGGTACGGGCGGCGGTGCACAATGGATGTTCCGTCGGTCTGAATACGATGTGCGGCGGCGGTAGTTTGGCCCAAGGTCGACGAATAGGCATCAAAACTGTTAGCATGCTTCTCCAACAAAGCAAGCAGCTGCTGCTTCTGCGAGCTTGACAAGTCACTGCTGATGGCTGCTGTAAGGGCGGAGGAAGGACATTGACCAGCAGAATGGCCTCTAGAGGAGATGGGGGGTAACAGGCACGACGCATACAGGCTCCAGGTCGGCAAAGCAAGCCACAGGGGTGCCTCGCGGAAGTAAAACTTTATCTGGTGTTGTGTTAGAAGCGGCGATGACAGCTGATCCATTCTGGAAGCGAACCACACCTGATGATATAGCTATGCCTTTACTAAGGCAACGTGGTGAAGGGGAGACTAAAAAAATTGAAGGACACTTTGTACATTCCAAAGTGTGTTCGGCGAAAGCGTGTGGCCATTCCACTGACGGAAAGACGGACGGAAAGACCGACGGACGGGCAGACGGACGGACGGACGGACGGACGGACGGACATCCGGACGGATGGACGGACGGACATCCGGACGGACGGACGGACGGACAGACACCGGAAGGACGGACGGACGGACATCCGGACGGACGGACATCCGGACGGACGGACAGACGGACATCCGGACGGACGGACATCCAAACGGGTGGACGGACGGACATCCGGACGGACGGACGGAGGAACACCGGACGGACGGACGGACAGACATCCGGACGGACGGACGGACGGACAGATGGACATCCGGACGGACGGACGGACAGACGGACGGACGGACGGACGGACACCGGACGGACGTGAGCATGAGACATTAAAGGCTTTCGCCTTAATACGTCACCAGAATCGACGCTGTCGGATAGAACTGTTACTGCTCGTTGTTCACGTGGTGGGAGCTCGATGTCTGCAGCAGCGATGAGGCGAAATGGCTTGTAGATTTCGTCGCCGACCAAGTGGTCTGTGTCGGTAAGGTGGACGACACGTTGTCCAGAACAAATAGCCGCGGAAGCACAAGAAAGAAAATCCCATCCTAAAATGAGTTGGTTAGAGCACGGGGATAGCACAACAATCTCGATGTGGTGAAGAATTCTTGCCCTCAGGCGTCCCTACAGGGTCGCAATATAGATAATGATGAGCAGTGGGAGGCCTTACTGCTAAGCTCGGATCCGGAAGAGCAACTCTGGGCCGTCCAGCTGGCCGAAAACGCCGCCAGGACTCAAGGGCTACTGACCGCCGTTTAGGCGGGGACCTGTTCCCCCAAACCGCTAGACCCAATAAAGTTATTTCTCTCTCTCTCTCTCAACGATTAGACACGGGCAGTGCAGAGAGCGGAAGGGCGAATTGTATTTCCCTGGGCTGTAACCTGCGTAGGTCCATCGTAAGACGTCTTGACTTTTCGGAGACGGGCACACAAATCAGCACGAATAACAGAAAACGTAGCCCCAGTGTCCACCAAAGCATCGATGTGCACTCCTTGAACTATTACCGAGATCATATTGTAAGGGCGCGCTGGAGGAATTTCAGTCCTGTATTTGAATGCAGTTTTTCCTCCAAAAACTGCATGGTTTATTTTTGTGAACGATGGTCAGAGGAGAGGGAGGCAGGCTGAAGCGGAGACGAAGAGCGACGGAAGGGCGAAAGTGAACGGCGTCTGGTTGATCGATGACCACTGCTCAGTTCACGCGATGAGGGCGGAAATGGAGACCGACGCGGAGGTGACGAAAAACGGCGGCCTTGGTAAAATGTTCCTCCGGTAAAGTACCGTTCACTCATGTCGTATCCGCGACGCTCGTCTTTCTGGCGCTTGCGGCAAAAGCGTGAGATGTGCCCGCGGTAGCCGCAATAATAGCACGTAGAGCGAGTCGATCGCCAAGGAGGGTATTAGCTGGGGTTAGGTGCACCGGGGGAGAGCGCAGTCAGATGGACAGACGAGGGCTCAGGCGGCGGTGGTGGAAAGCTCGCAGGGAGTGCGGCAGCAACCGACGCGTATGTTGCTGGTGGCAACGTCGAGTTCACGGTGCCTGAAGGCGTCGCACCAACTTGCGCGTATGTTGGTAGGACGCGAGAGGCAGCGGGCTGCAGGTGCGCCGTGGGGGTCAAGGCCATGAGCTCCTCTCTAATGACATCTCGCAAGCCCGTTGCAGAAGGCTGATTGGGACACACTGAAGGTAGCGAGAATCCCATTGATTATAACTCGTCGCGTATTATTGTCCTGATTATGCCTCGTAGGTCTGGGTCCGCTGTAAGACGTGCTGCATCACTGTCTTGTTGTAGCCGAACAGACTCGAGTTCGTCGAGGCCCTGACACGTTGTGACCACGTCAGCAACTGTAGCCGGATTCCGGACGGCAAGAGCATTGAATGCGACAGTCGCAATGCCCTCGAGGATGTGGCGTACCTTGTCCGACTCGGGCATCGATACGTCGACACGGCGGCAGAGGGCAAGAACATCCTCGATGTAGGACGTGTACGACTCGCGGAGATGTTGCTTCCGCGCCTCTAGAGCTTTCTTGGCAAGAGCCGAACGAACGGCCGGCGTGCCAAACAGTTGGCGAAGCTGCTGTTTCAAGGTAGCCCAGTCCGGGGATGTCGATCAAGTGGTTGAAGAACCACGTCTTGGCCACACCCGTGAGGTAGAACTAGACGTGAGTTAACTTATAGGTGTGATCCCACCAATTAGCAGAACCGACCCATTCTAAATCGTCCAGCCAGTCCTCCACATCTCCGCGCATACCAGCGAAGGGATGGGACTCACTCTGGTGGCTGTTTACGACGTGAGATGGCGTGGCTGGCGGTGCGGAGTGGGGACGGCTGCAGCGGCGACCTGTTCGTGCTGTGACACACTGCCGGACAGCTGGCCCAAGCGGCGACCTGAGCGAAGCTCCAGGAAGTAGAGCGGGCGCGTAGAGGACGGGGGGATCGAAGAGCAACCTCCACCACGTATGAGGTCTTGGTTTAGACGACCTTTATTAGGCCCGAGAACCCGGCAGCCAGGAGCTACGATGAATCCACACTGATGATGCTCATACACGACAACGATGAGGATGCCTAACCAACAGATTATGATGATGATAATGTACAGATGAAGAGGATTGGTATGACAAATGCCCACAATATTGCCAATGCATATGTCAGCGATTTGCTAAGTAGAGCGCCTAGGTGGCCCATCAGGTACGATGCCTCTTTCGGATGGAGACAAATGCTACGTGAGTACTACGGAAAAGACCCCAAAACGAAAATGCGAAATGTTATAAATGGTGTCCCAGTTAACTCTAGCCAGAGCTTAAAACTATGCGGCTGCACTGTATAATGACGCGACCAAATGCCTGTTGCTTAAAATCAGAACACAAATCCTAAAATTTCTGTTCTGCTTAAAATCTGTTGTGCACTGCTTAACTGCCTAATTAGGCAGGTTCAAAGATGCTCGACGAAAAAATTCTGATGAGAAAGCTGTATATCGGTTTGGCAAAACATCACTGCATGGCATTACACTAGGCAACTTGCGGCTGCTTCGCATTTTCTGACCATACTGTCATTATCATAGCACAGTGACATCAGAGTACAAGTGAAAATATTGCAGGCATCATATAAAAAACAGCTCGGGGTCATTTTCATCAGCATGCCTTCACCCCAAGAGTTTTCAGGTCGAAAATGTGAAGTGTCGCCGAAAATTTTTGAAATATCAACTGTAGCAAAAAAAGGAAACTAGATTCTAGAAACTAGAGTGGCACTGTAAGGACGTTATCACAAACAAAACTGTTTTTCACAGGAGAGACATTGTATAACACGTATAAATGACTAAAGCTAACAGCTCTTTGACGCGTTGTATAACAAAATATATACCGCAAGAAATTCTCGCAACAATTGCGATCACAACTGGAGTTCAGACGTAAATATTTCAGTTCACTTTAGCAACGCCTTCTAGGGAGATATCAAGGCTGAATTTAAAGTCCCTCAGTCGCTGTCCGAACATCATCATCATGCTTTATCGTTAGAATCGACAGGGGGGACATCATCAGACGTTTGTTGTGCGAAGGGGAGAAATTCAGCCTTGTTGGTGAGACATTCGGTAATATTTAGCGCAAAGTAACACAAGGACAAGCGTTGCAGAGCTTGTGGGTGCGCCTCGTTTTTTGCAAACAAAAATATGCATACAAAAATAAAAAACCCTTGAACCCATTCCACCTTCTGAAGTTGACTGCGCAGTGAAGCTGTCAGGGCGGCCTTACTGGTTTAGCTGCTGGTACAAAGTACGGATGCATTAAAATGGTTGCTGTTAAGTTTTACATAATCCTGTGTCGCTTTAAGCGCCTCTTTAACGCCGAGCTAGGGCCCCTGCCATAGTCCACTACAACACCAACGCGTTTGTTTCACACACTGTTATTGTCACGGTCGCCCATACAGCGTCGCGTTCCCGCCGCCTTGTACGGTTACATTCGGCGACGCGGACTCGTTGAGCATCGCCAGCCGCGGGGTACGTGGCGAGGCGTTGACGCTTGCGCGCCACATCGCTAGCACGTTCTTCAGCCATGCCTTGCCGAAATAGCGGCCCGACGGCGGCTGTCGCATTTCTGCCGCCTTGCGTGACGTCGGTTACTCGTATGCTCGATGTTCGGTGAAAAGAAAACATTCCAACACGAAAGTGTTTTATGCCAGGGGTCCACCAAGACTTCTCTGACGTACTTCCGTCACGGATATGACGCTGTTAATAATTTACACGAACAGAACAGAAACAAATAAACCAGAAGTAAAAGTTGCGCAAATTCGGAAGACCCGGTAGTCGAATCCACGCCCTCTTGGTGCTCGCCGTTAGGTGCCGGACGCTTAATCAACTACGCCACCGGCGCATATGGGCAGAGTACTTCAGACGCGCCTTATATATCTCACACTTCTCTCTGTACCTGCGCTCTTGGTTTGTCGGTATGGTGCCGCCGCCTAACGAGCGGAGAAGAGAAGTACTGCATTATGACATTAACGAGCACCGACAGAGACCGCTTGGGTAGTCTCAGCGCTAGTGTACATTGCCTCCATGTCAGCATTCGAACGGAGGCTGGCACTAGGGGGGCCTTACCTAAGTCACCTAGGTGGCGTTGGCCCTACTCAGCACAGCGGAGCGTGGCCTCCGCAATCATCTCCGCCATCGTTTCTGGGGCTAATCTCGGAGGCCACAGGGCGATTTGACTCGGTGACTACGTAGTTACGTGCTTTGCCTTTCGCGTTGTATTAGTGTGTCAGTTACGTGCTTTGTCTTTCGCGTTGTGCCAGTGTGTGCAACTTCCATATGGGCCAACGGTGTTTCTCGGATACGAGTGCGAGGGAACCGACTACGATAACTGCGGCATTAAGCACCACCGAAAGACAACGGAGTCGCGCAAGTGAACTTGGTGCAGCGAGGGACACGCCAGGGGGGAACGGGGGGGCCATCGCGCGTTCGCGGCTGAAGCTGAGAACTCTGCCTTTCGCATTTCTGAAGTTGAGCATATCAAGCCCCAACTGGCTACAATGCACACACCGAAGCAGGACCGCAATGATCGTAGCATCACCAATGCGGCCCATTAGCAGGACGTTGCTCGCCAACACGACGCCACAAGCCAAACACATCTATAGGAGGGTCGCCGACCCGCAAATCATGCACCCTTTACTTCAGCGGACCGTCAGATTACAAAGCGATTCAGTGACACCCGTCCGGTTTGACTTGCACGGTTCCAGAACGCCTGTGGTTCATGTGTGATTTGTGCATTGCTCCGGTGCGGAAAATGTATCCCAGGTCGCGAGCCGTTGCTCGTCGTAATGGAGAAGTGCCACCAGGCGTCAACGTGGGTGCGTAAACGTCTAAGAGTGCTGTAGCCACTGAACACCAATAGACAGGTAATGTACAAGGGTTCTTAGGTGGGCGAGTTCATTCACGAACATTGTGGTGGAAGAGCGCAAACGACAGGGACGAAGAGTATACAGGACACAGCGCTGATCAACTAATTTCTTTATTGGAAAGGTGTAAAACATATAGGAATGCGAACAATTATCAAAAAATAGCCCAAAAGCTATCGAGAGATTGGCCGGCCGGCATTTCAATTGTAATGAACAGGAAGTACATCGGCGCACGGACAGCAGCATCGAGTGTGCAGCAGTGGCTCGAGCCAGCGGACTGTGCTCGGAACTGTGCGTGATCAGCCAACAGCTCTAGTGCAATAAATCACCTTTATATTTGGTGGAGGTGCTGTCCAAAGCCAACACTCTATCAATTTTGATAAGGGTTTACAGAATGCAGCAAATGCAGATTTCATGGACACGTGAACATGATAAAAAAATTACACCATCTCCCGTTAAAGGGAACCATGAGTAGATGCGAAGCAGCGGGCGCTAACGCTTACAATGGCGGCGGCGTTGACGCTGGCGCTCATCGCAGCGTTGCGCAGGAGAGAAAAACTGGGGAGGCGCAAAGCACGCAGTGATGGAGCGGTGTTTCCTACTGGAACATGGCAATCGCTGCTAATGGGCAATAAGAGACAAACTCCGACTGCACACAGAGACCCGCAGTCCGCTTTTAGTTAACGCGCACGCTGCGAATTTTTATTGTTTAACGCACACGAGAAATCTCCCACCGGCACCACCTTGGAGGTCAAGATCCAATGCCATATATACGGGGTGGCCAGTGAACGGTTGTGCAGCGCGAGCAGTCGGTTTTATCAACCAAGCAACTCGCCAGCAGACGCTGCCTGCGTCGGCGTCGCGAGGCGAGAGAGGGGGGAGCGTAGGAGAGGAGAGAGAGGGGGGACGCGCATGCGCAGTGGGAGTGTGGACGCCGCGAGCAGGGATGCCTAGAGGAGAGAGGGGGGAGCGTAGGAGGGGAGAGAGGATGTTAGGCGCATGCGCAGTGAGGGTGTGGTTGCCGCGGGGAGGGATGCCTAGAGGGGGAGAGGAGGTTTTTATTTTTACTTTTTTAAAGGGTACGCGCATACGCAGTAAGGGTGTCACGTGGCACACCACCACCACCACCACCACCAGATTAAGCTTCGCCATAAGATGCTTCACATCTAAAGATGGCGAGAAAATATGGACATGGCGGTCGGTACGAAGCTGATTAAAATCGCTAAAACGAGACGTTGACAAAAAACACCAAGAACCAGGCTCTAACAAAAAAGGTTTGTAAGCTGTGACAACAAGGCTAGAAAACTGTATCCACGAACAATAAAACAGAAAGAAAACAAAACAAGTAAAAAGCAAAGCATGTGACAACAAGCTTGGTGATCACTGTTGAGGCTCAATGTATTGAACTTCTTTATCGAAGAGTGGTAGTGATGGCGTGCCTTGGTCCGAAATACTGCCAGAAAAGCCAGCGCCGAGCAAGAGTTCGACAGGTGCACTCTGGACAGCGTCGACACTCTCCCTGAACGTTGCGACTCAGGCGCATGTGTACCCGTTTCGAAAACAGTGTCGTCACTTAAGTGCACAGGTTGGCGAACTCACGCATAAGTCGACTCACTCAGACTCAGATTGAGCCATGAGTCTGAGTCTGTGCGAGTCCGGGTGAATAATATTTTGGTGAGTTTGAGTCTGAGTGAGTCCGATGGAAGAAAATTTTCATGTGTGAGTCCGAGTGAGTTCGGCTTAGGAAAATTTTGTTGAGACCGAGTCCGAGTGAGTCCAAAGCGCAAGATATATTTCTTGAATGAGTCTGAGTTAGTTCCACTTTTTTTTTTTTGCCGACCTATGCGAGTGCCGGCGTGAAGCTTGTACTATCGTACAAAAAAGGGGCTTCGTTGTCTTATGCAGTGAAGAATGTTCGCAAAAAGCCGAGAAGGCGATGAACTCAAATTTCCGGAAGGCAAAAGTAGACAAACAAAAAGTGAGAATGGAATCAACCAGGAAATGTGAGGAGGCGAACTTGACCGAATTGGCAGCATCCGTCGAGAACAGCAAGGTATCGAGCCTGAACGCTTTCTTCGCAGCCAAAACACACAAGGAAGAATGCCCCTTTCGAGTGATAGTATCCGAGTGGAACACGTGGCAAAAGCAGCTCGGAACGTACTTGCAAGGTCACTTGTCATTGCTGAAAGTCGAGGACCCGTATCTCATCAGTAGTCCAAGAGAGGCTTCATCATACCTCGAGTTTACATGCTCTGCAGGTATGACCATCTTTTCCGTGGATGCCAAAGATCTCTACTATTCCCTACCTCACGCCGCCTTGCTGGACACCTTCAGGAAAAGCATTGACAGGTACGGCATTGTCAAGTTCCAGATCGCATGTGGAACGAGCGTGACCAGCTTCCAGGAACTTCTGACGTTCTACATGTGCTCATCCGTGGGGGGAGCGTGACCAGCTTCCAGGAACTTCTGACGTTCTACATGTGCTCATCCGTGGGGAATTTTGAGGGAGACTCCTTCCTCCAGAAAAAGGGTGCGTGTATAGAGTCATGCCTCGCGCCCGTGCTGAGTGACCTTTTGTTGGCGCGGTACAAAAGTGACCCCGAGGCCAGCCTGCAGCCTTCAAATCTTTCAAAGGTGTTTAGGCACGTCGATGACTACCTTGTGATTCTGCGATCCTCAACAGTGGTGCATTTGACCAGAACCTCCAGGATGTGCAAAGCACTAAAGAAATACCGGTGCAAGGTGAGCAGAGTCTCCTGGATTTACGGCTCGGGGTCCATGAAGACCACATTTGGTGGAATTATTTCCCGCGGTCTAAGAAAACTTTGCTTCTCCATTCTTCCGCGCATTCTAAGCTAGTTAAAAGAGCAATAGCTTATTGCGCCATGAGAAGCGCCCTAGTTAGATCATGCCTCCACAGCACCGAAACAAGTTTCCTGAATCAGGTAGAACGCCTGAGGAACGCTGCGTTCCCTAGCGCTCTTTTGAGCTCTCTTGCTGAAAAGCTGCTCGTCGCCCCTAGAACGACTACAAATAACAGGTGAAACGAGCACACTCGCTCTCGCTTGGCTGTCGTTCCCTACATTCACGGCTCCTCTCATGGGCTGAAGAAGACTGCAGGTAGAGTCGGCGTACGAGTTTTGTTTTCCGCACCGAACCGTGTGACCTCCCTATGCAGGCATGTGAACAGAGAAGAAGCAGTCTCCTCTTTCTGTGACAAGAAGCACAGAAATCGTTTCATTGAATGCGCGAAGAACGTCGTTTGTGATCTTCCATTATCATGCGGCAAATTATACGTGGGACAAACCGGACGGTGCATAAATGACAGAATGCGTGAGCATGCCAAGTCTCTAAAAGCAACATCAGGCGGTAACCTGGCTATACATTGCACATCATGTGGCTGCTTCCCTTTGCTTGACAATGTGAAAGTTCTGAAGAAATATCGAGATCAATGTGCACGCGAAATTTGTGAGGCGCACGCAATACACAAAAGGGGTGAAGCTTGTGTCAGCACGCCATCACTAGCACTCTTCGATAAAGAAGTTCGATACCTTGAGCCTCAACAGTGATCATTTTGCTTTTAGATGTGAAGCATCTTATGGCGAAGCTTAATCCGGTGGTGGTGGTGGTGGTGGTGGTGGTGGTGGTGGTGGCGGTGGTGGTGGTGGTGTGCCGCGTGCCCACCCTTACTGCGCATGCGCAAACAGTTAAAAAAACTAAAAAATAAAAAAAACCTCCTCTCCCCCCCTCTCTCTCCTCTCGGCACCCCTCCCCGCGGCAACCACACCCACACTACGCATGCGCCTCCCTTCCTCTCTCCCCTCTTACACTCCCCTCTCTCCATCCCTGCCCGCGGCGTCTAACTCCCCCTGCGCATGCGCGTCCCCCCCTCTCTCTCCTCTCCTACGCTCCCCCCCCTCTGTCCTCTACACATCCCTGCCCACGGCGTTCACACTCCCACTGCGCATGCGTGTCACCCCCTCTCTCTCCTCTCCTACGCTCCTCCCTCTCTCGCCTCGCGACGCCGACGCAGGCAGCGTCTGCTAGCGAGTTTCTTGGTTGAAAAAACCGACTGCTCGCGCTGCACAACCGTTCACTGGCCATCCCGTATATAGCAATGGATCTTGACCTCCAAGGTGGTGCCGGTGGGAGATTTCTCCTGTGCGTTGTTGAACAATAAAAATTCGCAGCGTGCACGTTAACTAAAAGCGGACTGCAGGTCTCTGTGTCCAGTCCGAGTCTTCTGTCTCTCATTTCCCATTAGCAGCGATTGGGATGTTCCAGTAGGAAACACCGCTCCATCACTGCGTGCTTTGCGCCTCCCCCGTTTTCTCTTCTGCGCAACGCTGCGATGAGCGCCAGCGTCAACGCCGCCGCCAGTGTAAGCGTTAGCGCCCGCTGCTTCACATCTACACATGGTTCCCTTTTGCGGGAGATGGTGTAATTTTTTTGAACAGTGATCGTTTTGCTTTCTGTTTTATTGTTCGTGGTTACAGTTTTATTGCGATAGCAATTATATGGACACTCGCGGCTGCTTTTCGCCGTCGGCGTCGGCGTCATTTGCCGTATATGTATATGTATATATATAACCGGGCCCGCCCGTCATTCGTGAGCGTGAAAAGACGCGAGGGGGGGGGTCCCTCGAGCGGATTTTGATTTTACGAGCGGGGGCGCGCGCGTTATCTCCCCTTCTCGGCGGCCGACAGCGGGCGGGGGGGGGGGGGGGCGACGTTCGATTTTACGAGCGCGGGCGCGGGCGCGCGCTTTATCTCCCCTTCTCATCTCCCCTTCTCGGCGGCCGGGCCGGCGTACCCTTCTACGTGCTGCGCTCTCGACGCGAAGAGAATTCTCTTAAACAAGCGTTTTCTAGAGTTGCGTGAGATCGGATCCAAAAAGAGTTAGCTGCCAGCCTCACTTCGTATAACATTACAATTTTTTGCTATCGTATTCATTGCTTCACCCTTGCGGTGAAACTGTGACTTTTTTCTAGCCTTGTCACTGCTTACAAACCTTTTTTTGTTAGAGCCTGGTCCTTGGTGTTTTTATGAATGTCTGGTTTTAGTGATTTTAATCAGCTTCGTACCAACCACCATGTCAATATTTTTTTGCCATTTTTTGATCATGTTCACGTGTTCATGAAATCTGCATTTGCTGCATTCTGTAAACCCTTATCAAAATTGATAGAAATGCCGGCCGGCCAGTCTCTCGATAGCTTTTGGGCTATTTTTTTTATAATTGTTCGCCTTCCTACATATTCTCCACTTTTCCAGTAAAAAAATCAGTTTATCAGCGCTGTGTCCTGTATATTCTTCGTCCCGCCGTTTGCGCTATTCCGCCACCAATAGACATATATCGATGTGCAATAAACATTCAACTACTTCTCTGAAGTCACGTTTCACTTTCGTGTGTTAGACTGATTCCTACACCACATATATCAAACACTTTTTTGCTTGATTCATTGATCGTTCCCCAGGCGTACGCATGTTGCGGAACCGTGCCACGACATCGTCGGAGAGAGCATGACCTCTTTCCCAACAGACGCGTGCGATTCGCTGCGAGAGCGTAGCTCCATCACAAACACATTGTTAACTGCGTGCTTAGACGCGGAAGAAATTGACGTTCTCTTTCCCCTTGCTCCTTAGCGCTCACCCCCCTCCCCTACCCGCACTCGTTTTATTTTCCGTGCATGCACGCGCATCCCTTTGGACGGTTTTCTGCTAGTGACCGGCCTAGTGATGCACAGCTTCACTTAACCTTTTTAACACGTCACTTTAGCAACTAGCGGGGACCCACACACAGTTCTCTGCTTGTCAGTTTCACCGTTCTATAGAATATAGGAATAAGAAACAGGCACATCGCACTCCGAACGCTGTCGCGATCAACGTTGCCGAGCGCAGCAGCGCTACTCGCCGCAGGCGTGTAAGAAAAAAGAAAAAAAAGTTAGCAGTGGCTTAGCTCTGCTATGCCAGGATATACGTAGCGTGAGCTATGGACGGACGCCCAGACAGACGGACGGGCGCACGGTCGGACAGATGGATACACGGACGGGCGGTTGGACGGACGGACAGATGGACCGACGCATGGACGGACAGGCGGATGGACGGACGCACGGACAGACAGACGGATGGACGGCCAGACAAATGGACGGATGGACGGACAGAAAGATGGATGGACGGACGGACACACGGACGGACAGATGGACATAGCCACGGACGGACGGATGTACGGACGGACGGACAAGGGAGCGAGCTCACGCGAGTCAAGCGCCAGCCCACTAGTGACACGTCACTCCTGGAGCTTCCAGGCCTTCTCCGGCGCGCCAGGTGTGCCCCGTGTGACGTCACGGCTGTTCGGGCATGCGCAGCACGGCTCTCGATAAGCCACGCGAAACCTATCAACATCGGCCAGTGTAGCTTAGGCTACAAAAAAAAATGGACACATTGTAGGTTCCAAAGTGTCTTCGGCGAAAGCTTGTGGCCATTCGACTGACTATGCCATATCTTTTTAGGGGCGAAGCTCCTTAAGGTCGAGGCTTGTACATCACTCCCCGGTGTCTCCCGGTGTAGCCACGCTAGTGCAAGGACGATGACGCTGCCATAACGGCACAGCACATGCAGGGTAACCATTATACGCCATGACGATGACGATGACGCTGATGACGATGAAGAATAAGCGCGTTCTAGACCACGCATTCTCTATCTGCCATCACGGCACAACACATGGAATGTACCCACTATACGTCATAACGATGACGCTGATGACGATGAAGAAACATCTCCCGCTGAATGGAACCATGTGTGGATGCGAAGCAGCGGGGAGATAATTAGCTTCAGCGGGAGGAACGTCGCCACTCTCATTTCGCGGCAGCGGTCCGGGCGCTGCGCAGGAGAGAGAGTGAGGCGCGCGCTCCGTCATTTTCATACCGCGGAACTACCGTGGCGCCCCCCAGCGGAGTATGCAGCTGTCACACCACCTGTCGTGCCCGCCGCTGCGTAGAGGATTCCTAGAGGAAAAGACGAGTGAATCGTAGGGGAGAGGGAAGGGACGTGCATGCGCTGTGGGACGCGGGAGCAGCTCCGTAGAGTAGAGGATTCCTGGAGAAGAGAGGGGGAGAGGACGCGGATGCACTGTGGGGATGTGGGACGCGGGCGCCGCTCCGTAGAGTAGATGATTCCTAGAGTAGAGGAAGGGGGGTGAGCTTAGGAGAGCATAGGGGAAGGGACGCGCTGTGAGACGCGGGGGGCCGCTCCGTAGAGTAGAAGATTCCTAGAGGTGAGAAAGGGGGTGAGCGTAGGAGAGAGAGAGGGGGGAGGGGACGCACATGCGCTGTGGTGGTGTGGGACGCGGGAAGGAGGGACGGACTAAGCCCCCTCCAAACACATGTAAGCAAGATTAAGGAATGGGGTCAACCTGGGCGACAAACACCACCTGCCTAGCCATTGCTAGGCAGCCTCTCTGTGCTCTCGGCCATGACTCAAGGAATGGGGTCAACCTGGGCGACAGACACCACTTGCCTAGCCATTGCTAAGCAGCCTCTCTGTGCTCTCAGCCATGACTCTGGTGACTGTAGTAGTGGTTGACGGCCTTCATATTACTACAGTGTTCTGGTTCGCATAATGGGTGCTTCCCTACTTCATGAAAGTGACCGGACGCGGGACGGCGGACGCGGGACGGACAGAGCCCCGAGCATAAGATGCTTCGCATCTAAAATTGAAGGACACTTTGTACATTCCAAAGTGTGAACGGCGAAAGCGTGTGGCCATTCGGCAAACTACACCATGTTTTCTTTTACACACTCAGTGGGATAACACACAAAAACCGAATGTGTGCGTGTTTTCTTGTTTAATTTTTTACCGCGAATCGCACCGAGACGCGAGACTATTCTTCCTCCGTTCGCATGCGTTCGTATTTTCTCGCGCTTTGCCCATCGTATAAACGCCATCCGCGTTCCAGCGCTTAAATTTACGGACCCTTTGTAAATTCCATATTGTGTTCCGCGAACGCATGTGTCCATTGAGACGACGTCGGTGAGAATGATTCCAAACGCTGGGCACAGCGACGCAACGCAAGCAAAGCGCCAGCGCTGTAGAGTCCGACGCGACCGGCGTCCTTTTGCGCACCTCGGCGGCCACCTGGCTCCGTGCCAGGGCTCGGACGGACGGACGGACGGATGGCATGGACAGACGGACGGACGGACGGACGGACACGGACGGACACGGACGGACGGACGGATGGACGAACACGGACGGACGGATGGACGGACACGGACGGACGCCGGACAGACAGACGGACGTGAGCATGAGACATTAAAGGCTTTCACCTAATAAGCGCTTTCCAGACCACAGATTCTCTTTCTGCCATGAATGACAATGATCGCGAACGCGCTCTCACCCGCGAAAGGCAAAACGGCAACGCCGACAACAAGGCAACAAGCTGCTACCCCGGGGTTGAGGACGCGGGAAGCGGCGGCTCAACGGCAAAAACACATTTTATAGTATTAGTGTGCCGACCGCCGAGCGTTTCCAATGGGAGACGCTGGGACCACCGGTGATGCCTTCCGCCGGAGACCACCAGACGGCGACACCCTTTGGGACCGTGCTATCCGAGCGGCGCGTCACCCGCGCGTCGCTTGCGCTACGAACGCGCGTTCGTAAGCGCAGTCAGTTGCGGTCGCTGAGTAAGAAATATTCCGTGGTTGCGGTAAACTTGGGCGCTTTGTTGCTTTCGAGCAAGTAGTGTATCGCGTCTCCGCATGTCACTGGTGGGTTTCTTTTGTGTGCCCACCCTTCCCACTTGTTTCATTTCATGGTACCGCGATGTCGTCATAGAAAACGAGGCGTAAAGACAGCACCTGTTTTTTTCCCATATTGTACCAATGGATAGCGCTGAAACAACGATCGGGTCTTATTTTTCAGTGCGCCTGTTGACAAAGAACGTTTAGCTCACTGGGAGAAGAATATAAAGAGGGCAAATCGAAGACCAACTCCGGCGGCTGTCGTTCGTCAGAAACTCTTCAATAATTGTTACAGTGAGCGTCGTTACGTGATTAAACAGATCATTAGTAAATTGATGGTAATTAGCTGTAAATTGCTGTGAACTTAGCATTTGTGGACATGTGGCGCATATATTAGTTTGAAGAAAGCTTTGCTTCTTTCTCAGAAACTACGTATTTATTTATTCGTATTTTTCGAAGAAACAAGCGGTATCATTCAGTGTATTAATGATAACTGTGCGTGTGATCATATCTCAGTGCTAGGAGATCACATTCTATCGATTACGCTTTGCAGCCCAAATGTCCGCAATGCGAAACGGGCTGGGACAGCCCACCGGCGTCTTTCGCAAACGCGCACGCTGGCTAGAGACGCCGCTCGGTATAGCGCGGTCCTTACGGCTATCGCCGTCTGGTGGCCGCCGGTGGAAGGCATCATTCTCCGTGCCACCGCGACGCCCGCGGTCGGCATACTAGTAAAGTATATTCCAGGCACTATATATATACTGTACATACGCGTTGTCACTCATTTACATGCGTGAGGTGGGCAGTGTTACGGGTGATTTACGGTAAGCACAATTCCCAGTGCTTCGCCCACTCGTCATGAATCACTTCGTGGAAATGCGAAATTTTTTTCTTTTACACTCTCAGTGGGATGGCACACAAACGGAATGTGTGCGTGTTTCTTTTTTTTAATTTTTTACCGCGAATCGCAGCGTGACGCGAGACTAATCTGCCTCCGTTCGCATGCGTCCATATTTTCTCGCGCTTTGCGCATCGTGAAACGCCATCCGCGTTCCAGCGCTTAAATTGAAGGATACTTTGTAAATGCCGAAGTGTGTGCCGCGAACGCATGTGCCCATTGAGACGGAGTCGGTCAGAATGGAATGCGATGCGCGCGTCTCCCTCCTTGCATGATTGAAAACGCTGGGCACAGCGACGCTACGCCAGCAAAGCGCGAGCGCTGTAGAGTGCAACGCGACCGGCGTCCGTTTGCGCACCCCGGCGGCCACCTGACGCCATGCCAGGGTGTTGATTCTATCGCGAGCGCTGGCGAACCACCAGTAGATGAAGAAGCACCAGCAAGCACGAGACAAAAAGCGGGGTAGCTGGACTAGTAGCAGGGTCTTCATGGCCTCTGCAGTGTAAATAAAAGCCTTTTTGAACTACCTCGACGGAATTGAGTATTTCTACGGCTGCTCTACGCTGGTCATTAAGGGTAACTGACTGGATTCCAAGAGATGGCAAACGCGTGAGGGGGGAGACAGAAAATTAGGTGGGTAGATGAGATTAAGAAGTTCGCAGGTATAACGTGGCAGCAGAAAGCACAGGACCGGGTTGATTGGCGAAACATGGGAGAGGCCTTTGCCCTGCAGTGGGCGTAGACAGGCTGATGATGATGATGATGACGGCTGTTCTACGCCATATATCCCACACAAGGGCTCGAACGGAGGGAAGGACGGACGAACGAACAGACGGATTGACGGACGGACGGATGGGTAGACAGACGGACGGATGGACGGACGTGAGCATGAGGCATTAAGGGCTTTCGCCTTAAAAACAATTCCGCCACTCTCACCGGCCCTTACAGGTATCCCCAGCGCTATTCCTGACGTCACCAGGACACATCTGGTGATGTCTCCAGGAGCAGACGCTGTCTATTCTTTGAAGAACCTGTTTATCTGCTAGCGAGTACGTGCGCTGCCTGCTCTTCGTCATCGTCTAGCTTGGCGCACGGTGAGGAGGTCAGTTCAGCCGACGTATGGAGCGCATCGAGGGAAGGAGTGAAACGAGCGAGAGGCGTGTTTCGATAATAAAACGCGCGTGACTCTGCTATTACGGCACAATTTGGGAAAAATGCGTGTGGCTCTCCTATCGCAGACATCAGGGAACAGTGGAGCATGGGCAATCCAAGTGAAGCAGTACCAAACCACACCATGTCTCGGTTAGGCTGAGGAAGTCCGAGTTTTGTATGACGTCGTCGTGTTCCAAGTGTACATAATGCTTGCCGAGCGACCCTGATATTTAGAACAGTGATTGTAAATTAATATTGGGACATCTTGTCGAACACCTCGTGATATCTATATTAGCAATCGTGACTTAGTCCATCCCTCCTTCCCGCGTCCCACACCACGACAGCGCATGCGCGTCTCCTCCCCCCTCTCTCTCTCCTCTCCTACGCTCATCCCCTTTCTCTCCTCTAGGAATACTCTACTCCACGGAGCGGCGCCCGCGCCCTACACCCCCCACAGCGCATGCACGTCCCCTCTCTCTCCTCTCCTAAGCTCACCCCTTTCTTTCCTCTAGGAATCCTCTGCTCTACGGAGCGTCCCACATCCCGGCAGCGGACGCGCGTCCCCTCTCCTACGCTCACCCCCTTTCTCTACTCTAGGAATAGTCCACGGAGTGGTGCCCGCGTCCCACAGCGCGTCCTCTCTCCTACGCTCAGCCCCTTCCTCTGCTGTAGGAATACCTCTACTCTACGGAGCGGCGCCCGCGTCCGACATCCCCACAGCGCGTACTCTCCCGCTCTCTCTACTCTAGGAATGCTCTATTCTATGGAGCGGCTCCCGCGTCCCACAGTGCATGCGTGTCCCCTCTCTCTCTCCTCTCCTAAGGTTCTCTCCTCTAGGAATCCTCTACGGAGCGGCGCGTGACAGGTGGTGCGACAGCTGCACACTCCGCTGGGGGGCACCATAAAAATGACGGAGTGCGCCTCATTCTCTCTCCTGTGTAGCGCCGCGATGAGCGCCCCGGCCGCTGCCGCGAAACGAGAGCGGCGACGTTTCCATCTCCCCGCTGCTTCGCATCCACACATGGTTCGCTTTAGCGGACTTCCCCATCTCCCCTTTAGCGGGAGATGGGGGAAGTTTTAGATGCGAAGCATCTTATGCTCGGGGCTCTGTCCGTCCCTCCCGCGTCCCGCGTCCGGCCACTTTCACGAAGTAGGGAAGCACCCATTATGCGAACCAGAACACTGTAGTAATATGAAGGCCGTCAACCACTATCACAGTCATCAGAGTCATGGCCGAGAGCACAGAGAGGCTGCTTAGCAATGGCTAGGCAGGTGGTGTCTGTCGCCCAGGTTGACCCCATTCCTTGATCTTGCTTGCATGTGTTTGGAGGGAGCTTAGTCCGTCCCTCCTTCCCGCGTCCGACACCACCACAGCGCATGCGCGTTCCCTCCCCCTCTCTCTCCTACTCTCACGCCCTTTCTCTCCTATAGGAATCCTCTACTCCACGGAGTGGCCCCGCGTCCCACACCCCCTACAGCGTATGTGCCAATCGAATCTACAACTGGCTGTGGAAAGTACGCTCTTCCAGATTTCGCTGTGACTGCGCTGCGTGTTCTGCGCAGGCCTGGCGATTTTTTTTCGCCAGAACAGATGGAGTGGTGATAAATGGGGAGACTGCAAAAGCTGCCCATTACTGCAGCTTGACTAAGCACCGTCCACCCTGCGGCAGCAATGAAAGGGTAAAAACGAAACACAGATACAAAAAGATATAAAAAATAAAGCAAGTGGTAATGCAAGTAAACGCGAAATAAATTGACGGGGCAAAATATGCAAACAAAAAAAACATATTTGATAAACGCATGAACTCAATAAATCACAGAGCATACATCATCTCTTTTTTTGCATAAGAAGAAAAGAACACAATGACATTGTAGTTCTACACTTGGTGAAAAACACTGAAACAAATGCAACACAAAGTGAACATTGTGAAGAATGCACTTTAATAAGAAATTGTTGTTGGGCGAGCTGGGGATTACATACCATGGTGATTTTAAAGCTAAAGAATACGAACACATGTGAGAGACAGGACAGCGCCTGTCCTGTCTCTCACATGTGTTCGTCTTTTTTAGCGCTAAAATCACCATGGTAAAGAATGCACGCCTACTAAAATAATGTTATTACCGCGGTAGTGCTTAATGTCTAGATTTTTATGTCTTGCTGCTCATATGAATTGAGAATGGTTGCTAATGTGTGGTTAAGCCTGTGTGTGCCGTAAATGGTGCGTGTTAACGGAATTTTCCAAGGGGGATTTTTATCAACGGAAGTAAATGATTTGAATGTGTTCAAGATTTGCAAGTGCCAGAAATGCGACGACTTTGTCCGATTTCTGTGACGCATACCCGCTAGGGAAAACTTCGTACGGCGGAATGGCAAAGCTAGCGAGGTTCCAACAGTTCCACCGTAAAATCTTCGCGGCCTACGCGTTCGTTGCAGACTCGTGCACAACTGCAACGCTAGAGCTAGGTTCCGGCAGCACCGTTGTTTAAGCAACTTTTAGCAAAGAAGAGAATCCTTTACAGCGACTGCAAAAAACAAGTCATGCTATTTAGAGTTCTCTTTTGTGGCATGTACGCCTAAAAAGAACAAAAAAGTGCGTATTTTACTTACTGTGTGAACAAAATGACTAAATCACAATTCTGAAAGAATTGTTGCTTCGAAGCATAAAGCTTTAGCATTTTCAATGTCTCACTGTCGTATAGATCTCCATTTTGAGTGCGGCTTTCGTATGCAACATTTTTCTGTAAAAATTTTATAGTTAGTAGATTGCGTAGGAAATCGTACATAGCCCTCTACATACGGTATCTGTTGCCTGGTGTCCTGTGATGGTGATCCAGATCTTAGGCTTTAACTGCTGCAGTTCCAGGCTCACCTACGAAAAATAAAGTCCTGTAAACCAGTTTTAGATAAAAAACGTTGGTACGTGTGTATGAAAGCGTTTGCTGTAATACTTGAAGGCAATATTAAATGCAGTGATCAGAAGATCACGTGTGTCCAATGCACAAGTCAAGCAAACGTGTGTTTGCAATAAAAAAAGGAAAAAAAAGATTATTCTTACTGAGCGGTACGATTGTGGGCTACTGCGGTGCTCATCAAACGGATGACGATCAGATGAAACGCTTGCGGAGTGGCTTGCGCTTTCTTGCTTCCGTTCAACACTCACAAAAGACGGCATTGCGCTTTCTTGCTTCCGTTCAACACTCACAAAATCATGTAGTCACCTCATTAGCACTAGCTTTTCCCTTCAATTAGATAGACTGTTGCTTTCCGCCTTCCCGCCGCAGACCTTGGTTGTCCAGTGTGAAAGGCTTTTGAAGCAGGTCAAAGCGAAGTTTGTATCACAACGTACAGATGAAAACAAAAAAAGAAACGTCGCTGTCATTCCCTACGCGCACAAGCTTTCCCACTGTCTAAAAAAAGTTGGTGCCCGCTACGGCGTACATGTGGTTTTTAGCGCCCCTAATAAACTTGGAAAGGTTTGCGCTGCCGTTCACAATAAACTTGAAAAAAGCCCTACCTCACGGAAAGTGGACTGTAGCACAAAACACCATAATCAGTTTGTGCCATGCGCTTCAGGTGTTGTCTACAATATCCCAGTGACGTGCGGGCTAGATTACATAGGACAGACGGGCCGCTGCCTAAATACCCGCCTTAGAGAGCATAAAAATAATTTGAGTGCCAATTATGGGTCACATTTAGCTGCCCACTGTAAGGTTTGCAAGTGCACGCCTCTTTTTCACAAAACTACAGTTTTGTTCAGGCACAAGGGATGATGTAGCGCGTGAAGTTATGGAAGCACTTTTTATTAAGAACGCGGGGGAGAGTTGCATCAGCTCTTCGTCAGTGGCGTTATCCCGAACTGAAATCAGTTTTTTGGAGGCGAGGTAGATTGACGCTTTGGCTTATTGTATTTTGTTTTTCGTCGTCATACCTTGTTGCTGTTTATGTGGTGTTAAGATGCTTAAACTGTCTACCGATTGTGGGGTTCTGGTTTTGTTTTTATTGCCTTTTCTTGCCTTTGCGCATGTGGCAAAATTCCCACGTGGCGGCGATTGCGCAGTTGGTTAGGGTCACCTCTTTTTTTGTTTTCTTTTTATGTGTCTTCCAATAAATGTGCCAGTTGCGAGTAAGCGCTCGTTGTGTCTTCTTCCTGGTCCTGTCCGTTGCGCTTTAAACAATATGGAACCATACCAACTAGCCCAGCTGTCGACTTTGCTGCAAAGCTGACTTCACTTTTATAGCTGTCTAATAAACATTATATTTGTATTCCTATGATTCAGCAAGCAATATTCAAGCGTTGCTCGACCCCGGGGTACACGCTAACAAAATCTACGTGTAATATTCACATCGTCACATCTCAGGCGCACTTCTTTTCGATAATACTGACGTCTGTGCTCTAACGTGAGTGCTGACGTTATGTCAAACTATAAGTTACCCAGTGTAGTCACCAGTAGATGCCAGTGTAGTGGACGTTCTTGGTAAGCCCACGATGTACACACTACTGCACTTAACGTTGATCGACCTCGTAACTTTTGCCTCAAAGCCAGAAAAAGAAATCTGTATACGCTTCAGGATTACGCTTTGCGTTATCAACGTCACGGACTAATGCAAGAACAACATTCCTGCCTACCACTACTGGTGCTGGTAGTGCGTATGTTAATATCGGAGGCGTTACGCAACTATGAACCACCGGTCCTCACAGACAGACAAAGAACTTTATTGAAGTCCTGAGGGACTAGCCGGGAAGGACCCGCTGGGGTCCTCGGCTCGCCGCTGGCTGCTCCCATGTCGGAATCGGGAGGCCATGCCTCTCCGCTCTTTCACGGGCCCACTGGACGGCCGTTGACTGGATATCGAGGGCAGTACTTGCGATGGCGTCTTCCCAGTCCTGTTCGCTGGTGTGTGATGTGTCCCGTAACGCAGGACACTGCCAGAGCATATGAGCTAGAGTGCTAAATGCCTCCCCGCAATCCGGGCACTGTGGATCAATATCTTGATTAATCCGGCTTAGGAAACCTCTCGAGGGATATGACCTCGTCTGAAGCATCCTAAGCGTCATCGCTTGAGCTCTGCATAGTTTTGGGTGTGGAGGCGGGTAGCGCCTGCGTTCCTCTCTATAGTGGGAGACGATCTCGTGAAAAGTTAATAAGGGGTCTCTGTGCCCGATCTCTTCCGAATCCAATGAAGCCTCACCGTCGTCGCGGCGCGTGAGTTCTCGCGCACGACGGTGAGCAACCTCATTGGGATTCGGACGGCCCGGCAGCATGTCGTCGCCCATGTGAGCCGGGAACCACGCGATGTAATGCATAGTGGAAGAATTATAAATTGACTTTCTTTTTTAGAAGCGCTGCCGCCTCGCTAGCAACCATTCCGGAGGCGAAGGCCCTGACGGCTGCTCGGGAGTCCGTGTAGATATATGGCCGCCTAGAATTCTGCATCGCCAGAGCAACCGCCACCTGCTCTGCCACGTCGGCCGTTGCAGCGGCTACTGAGGCCGCATATAGGAGCTTGCCCTGTTCGCTGACTGCAGTGACCGCGAATTTACCGGAGCGCCCGTACTGAGCGACGTCCACAAAGGCTTCCATGCCTACCGTTTTCTTTAATATCGCTCTGGCACGAGCTGCTCGCCTGCCCACATTATACTGTGGGTGCACGTTTCTGGGGAAGGGACCGACGACGTAGGTTCCTCTTGATTTCTCGTCCAGCTGAACCGCGTCACTTTGTAACGTGGTCGCAAGCCCGCCTCTAAGAGGCACCTACCCGCGCTGGAGCCCGAGAGCCTCGTGATCTGTGCCGAACGCTGCGCTTCTATTAGTTCGAGGGTGGTATTGAGAACACCGAGCTTCATTAGCCTGTCCGTGCTCGCCGTGACGGGAATACCCAGTACCTTTTTGACACTTTTCCGCATCAGCGTATCAAGCTTGTCCCTTTCGGTTTTAGTCCAATGCAAGGCCGATACCACATAGTTGATGTGGCTCATGAGAAAGGCGTGGTGCGCTCTAAGTAGGTTGTCCTCGCCCAGCCCCCCCTTTCTATGCGAGACTCTAACGATTAATCTGAGAATGTTCTCGGTTTTAGAGGTCAGATGCGCAATTGTTTTGGCATTACAGCCCCTGGCATCGAGCAACAGTCCGAGAATTCTGATCGAATTCACCCTGGGAATCTTCTGGCCGGCCCGCGTGTAAACGTCTGTGGGGATCTGTTCGAGCGGCACGAGCCCCCGAACCCCTTGCCTTGCCGGTCTGTATAACATGAGCTCCGACTTGGCTGTGGAAAGTTGGAGACCCGTGCCCTCCAGGAAAGATTCGGTCACATCGCCTCCTGGAGCGCCTGTTCCACTTCCGCCTCCGAGCCTCCCGGGCACCAGATCGTAATGTCATCGGCATACAGCGCGTGTCCCACATTTGGAACAGCGGCCAGCCGCTTCGAGAGCCCGTGCATTGCAATGTTGAACAGGAGGGGAGAGATCACCGCCCCTTGGGGTGTGCCTCTGTTTCCTAGCACGAATGGTTCTGATTTGGTTTGACCCACCTTGATGACCGCCGTCCTGCTCTTCAGGAAGGACTCCACGAACGCGAAAAATCTACCGCCTAAGTTCAAAGCGGAAATCTCGCGTAAGATAAAGTCGTGCGACACGGTGTCGAAGGCTTTGGACAAATCTAGTGCCAGAATGCCCCTGACGTCTCTGGTCCTGTTGTCAATAACCTGAGTTTTAAGCAGTAACATGACGTCTTGCGTGGAAAGTGATGGTCTGAACCCTACCATGCTGTACGGGAACAACCCCTCACGCTCTATGTGTTTCGAGATCCTGTTGTGGATCATGTCCTCGGCAACTTTACCTAAACACGATGTGAGCGAAATGGGCCGGAGGTTCTCCAGGCTTGGGGGCTTTCCAGGTTTAGGAATCAGTACCACCGTCGCCTGTTTCCACGAGTCCGGAACGTGGCCTTCCTGCCATGCCTTGTTTATTGCCTTTGTAATTGCGCTAATGGACCGGTCGTCCAAGTTCCTCAAGAGCCGGTTGGTTATGCCATCTGGCCCAGGGGCCGACCTACCATTGAGATTGTGAAGAACTTCCCTGACGTCCGCCTCCGAAAACAGATCATCGAGGTTTGGGGCGTCCTCCCCTTCATATAGAGGGCATTCTCGCAGTTCATCATTCTCGATCGGAAGATACTTTCGTGCAAGATCTAGGAGAAGAGACTTCTCGGATCGCCCCTCCTCTTTTTGCTTATGCACTAGTCTATCTATGGCTAGCCTCTGATTACCCTTGGTTTGTTTATCACCCAGCAGATGTTTCAAAAGGTTCCATTACCCCCCCCCCCCCCTTGCGCATTCGACCGTCTGCTGCCGAGCAGGCTTCGTTCCACTGTTGTCTGTTGAGATACGTACAGTGCTCTTCTATGCTGCGATTAAGCTCCGCAATCTTCTTTCTAAGCCTGCGGTTTAGCATTTGCGTTCTCCACCTCTCCAGCACAGATCTCTTGGCCTCAAGGAGATGCGCCAGGCGCGCGTCCATCCTGGGAGTCTCAAGATCGGTGGATATTTCCGTAGTGGCCCTTTCAACGTCCCTCTTGACCTGCACAAGTAGATCCTCCAGTGCACTGTATTCTGACTCATCCTCGTTCCGTATCTTTCGGACGAGATCCCAGTCAACGTATTTGTATACTCTAAGCGGGGCCGCCCTGATCCTGATCGATAACGCTACGATGTGATGGTCATTTGCATGTTTTCTAGATACGTGAATGCGTATAAAACTTCTATATATGTTTGCTGAGTACTACATTCATCCAACCCGTGACATTATGCTCATTTTCAAACTGCCACATCGCAAACTTCTTGTGCACGATACGTGAGATCTACCAAATATCTTTTTTAACCTTTCGGGCAACTCAACGCATGCGTTGAAACAGACTGATGCTTCGATTTTGAAGTTTAACTTACAGCTCAGATGACGCACTTGTGTCTAATCGGTGTCGCTGCTCTACTTGGCGGCCAGCTAGCGGGTTGCCATCTACTTGCAAGAACGTCATTAGGAATCCTCCGCATGATGGCGCAGATACGGCGGTGCAGTCCTACGTAAAGTCCCTAGATGTTTCCCTCTTGCTTCTTGAGTACCGACAACCATTGAAGCGCCGCCGACGGATCTCATTGGCTAGCGGTCGTTTTCGGTAGCCATGTTCTTCCTAACACTCTTCCTGTACCTGGTGAAACGCATCCACCGCTCGCTAACAACGGGGGCCTGACGGGAGGAGAAAGGCGCGTCGCGTTAGTATATTGTCCGCTCGAAGATGAGTGGCTGATGTGCTTAGACGTGCGGGGCTTTGTAAATCTTCCAAGTGAGGAAGAAAATGGCGGCGGACGTCGGCTGCGCTTGAGAGAGGACCGGGAGAGGAGGCAATTTTTGGTACTTCAGTAAAAGGTAAAAATCAAGGGACTTTAGTCCTACCTTGTCCGTAAGCATATTGCCGTTTTCGCAATACCGGATCAGCCGACAGCTGTAGAGCGGCGACAAACGCTGCTGGTAAGGATATTTTTTTACGCACTGTGCATACTTTGAGGACATAAAAGTGCGATGGTTTTTCATATTCCACTTATCAGCTAGCCTAAATCGCAGGATTTTCTATAAAGGCCGCAAAAATCACAACGGAGCGTGTACGTTGCCACAAAAAATTGTTTTGGAATGATTCGAGAATGATTCTAGCTCAAAAGTGGTAGTGATCCCTGATGTGCACGGGCTATCTCACAGAATAAAAAAGGTAGCTGGAAGTTACGATGTTAAGGTGGTGTTTTTGGCCACGAACCAAATCGGAGGTTTGTGCGCGCTGATTAATCAGAAATGTGACAAACCGAACAGTGTACCGGAAAACTGTAGTATTAAACACAAGCACCAGTTGGTTAAATGTACAAACAATGCAGTGTACAGTATTTATTTGACGTGTGGTCATGTGTAAGTAGGGCAGACTGGCAGATGTATTAACACGAAGCTAAGAGAACATATGTCGAGTCCGAAAGGTCGCCCTACTACACATTTAGCGCTGCATTGCAATGAGTGCGCATGCACGCCTTGTTTTAGTAGCACCACCATCGAATACAGGCATCGCAATCAAACTTCTAGAGAGATAGTGGAGGCCTTTTACATTGACAAGCAAAATGAAAATTGTGTTAGCCACTCCTCGGTTTCCTTGTCTGAGGAACAAATTTCGCTCCTGTCATCTGACCATTAGGGCATGTGTTCACAATTTGTGCCATGTGCGCTGTTTATGTGAAAAACACACCGACCAGATTCGACCAGATTTCGCACATTTGTGGGTTATTAAGTCAATGTTTTCAAAGAACCAAACCAGTTGTTAGATTGCGCCCGTCCGTGTGTTTCTCTTGCTTGCCTCCGTGAGCTTGCGCAAAAACCGTTGAGATGAATTTGTTTCAACTAGGTTGAATCGCAGTTTTGCTTCAGAAAGATATAGAAAAAAAATGAAAGAAAGACGGAGAAAAACACGGAAAGAAAGAGAAAGCTGTAGGAAGAAACAGACACGAAAAAGAGATACAGAAAACACAGAGGAACACAGACAGAGAGAGAAAGAGAGAAATGAAGAGAAACAAAAGAAAGAGAAAGAAGCAGATAAAGAAAAAGAAATATCGGAAATGGGAAGAAAGAGAAGAAATGAAAATAAAAAATTGGGGGGACCCTTAAGCTTCGCCTTTAAGAGTTGAACGCGATAGCGATATCCTGTCCCTAGTTCGTACTTCAATCCCTTAGTGTACACTATGTAATGCGTAGCATACTTTAAACCACGAGCAATTATGTGCGGTAAATGCGGGAAATGTTTTCGAAGTTGCTATTCACCCACTACGCGGTCTTAAGGGTATACGCGCAGTAACGTGTGTGCCTTTTGCAATGGGTACACGGCTTTGAACCACAATGTCGTTATGATATTCACATCTTCTGACGCCCGATGGCTATGCACGCTTGTACCACGCAATATTACTGCGATATTACATGTTGTATTGTGACGCCCGTATACAGGACAGAGGAAGTTATTTTATATGTCATCACAAGCAGAAGCGTGGCTGCGTGGTAGAACACCTGCTTGCCACGCAGACGACCCGGGTTCGATCCTCAGTCGGACCCGGAAATTTTTATTATTTATTTTACTTGCCCCTTTCTCGATTTTTTTGGTCACGGACAAGATGATGATTTTTCGCTCACAACCAACGACGCCGACGCCGACACCGACGCCGACGCAGGAATTTCTGCGAAACGAGCTCTTTAACGCTATCGCGTTAAAATTTAGAAAAATAAAGAGAAAGAAAGAAGGTCACACAGCTGGGCTTTTCTTTTAGGCTTGGAACAGCTAGTGCGAAGCTGCCACAGTTTTTCGTATGTAACCCGGTCTTTATCACTGTTCCGCGAAGAGCATTGTCGACTCGTACCTCAGCTTAATGACTGATCCACGATCACTCAGGAAATTGTGCCGAGAATCGCATCTCGTGATCACTCTCGTAATTTAGCAACTGCAGCGAAAGGGTAGTCATGAACAGCAACCGCTGTTGCATCGCTTCCAGTCGACTAAGTCTTTAGGCACTCTGTACACCATTTTACGCAGCGCACGTTTTGGCTAGTTGGGTCGACTAGTGCCCAAGAAAGACCAAGATACATTGGGATTTGGAGGAATTCAAGCGTCTACTTTATAAAAGATTTGTCGTTTAACTTCAGTTTGCCGTGAATTTGGTGCATATGATAATTTTGGTGAAGGTACTATCATGTTTGACGAATCGGTCGACGTGTGCCGCTTTCTGCGCGCCAATCCAAAAGTATATTTTTTATTTGCTCGGAATGCATAGAACCTCAAGCGATGTTGCACTATATTTGTAGGATGAGAATTGATTCTATTTACGCAAAAGCGGAGCATGAACGACTTCAGGATCAAAATTAATTTCTGGAAAAATCCACAGATCAGCGTATCATAGGCTATAATTTTTGCTGCTGTAGAATATCAAGTGCCTCGGAATGGTGGTGCGTAAGTTTGACGCACTTGCAGACAGCTCTTCAAAGGTTCCGCTTGAAAAGCTTAGGTGTCCTTCAGCTGTCCTGTTTTAAGGGCGTTCAACTGGAGTCTCGGCTACCTTAATTCAAAAAGCACGTGTATCACTTATGAAAAAAGTCATGGCTGCCTGTTTTCATCAAAGCACCAACTGCCAGCAGCCCGTCGAGATATCTGGTTCTTCGTCTCACACTTAGGTTTGGCCGTCACGTCGCATCACCGCTGCGTCGTGCTGTGCCGCTAATGTTATATGATGCCAGGTCATCCGGTTGTGAAATTTCATCTTCGTGGCTACGAATGTTTGGCGGAGAGGTTTTACTTCCTTGTCGAGGTGATTGTTGCAGCGACATGGTCGGTGGCGTCGGATCTTCACTGTTGTGATGCACGCCAGCAGCTCCTTCATCGATTGGTGCTTATAGTTTTTCGGATTAGGGCTAACAGGTGAGCCCTGTGTTGGGTCACTGTAAAGTAATGTCCTTGCAACGGAGAAAGCAAAGAGCATTGTACAATGATTTGTGCGCTTAGTTACTGCTAGGTGGCCGGCATTGTTACGTGGTCGTTTACTTCGCTGTGGACGGGATGCGATGAAGCCAAGGGAACACATACTTATCTGAAAGAACTGGCAACGGTGGCAGGCGTGGTCTGCTTTTCAACATTCATCCAACGCGTGTGGTTTCAGGGCATGTGCCATGCATATGTCTTCCTTGAGGCTTTGTTTGAACAATAGGTGGGTGGTAGTGTAGCGGTAAAAGCTTGATGCGTAATTGCGGTGGCATGGCCTCGAGATGTGGCCGTAAAGGGGAATCGTGACGACGGAGAGCAGCGGCCGTACGTCATGGCTTTTCGCTGAAGAATTCCCAACAATTGCTGGATTTTCTGACGAAGGGTCACGTCAGCGGACGAGTTTTGAGGTTCCACGAGGACAAGGAGAGGTCTTGTCACGGTTTCCTTAACATCATTGCAACAGAGTGTTTCTACAATTGCGTCATTCAGAAATCAGTGACAATTGACTTGTCGCGTGCGCATTGCCGGCGTGTTCTCAGATATTGTTCCCTCTGAAATTCCTGTGCGGTCTTGTGTTGGTTCCGTACCAGTGCAGCGAGGAACTCCTGTTTTACTTCTTGCATTCGGAAACAAAATTTATTTTAGTGAGACTAGTCAGGGTTGCCGTGGTGCATCACGTCATGATCTCCTTCGTTAAAAATCGTAATGTTCGTGCTAGGGAGATGTACATGAGTTTCGACCAGAGCCTTGGCCCTTTTCTTGCATACGACCATGTGAAAGCGGCCGGGAAACTGCATAAAAAGACTGCCTTTCTCAACAGGGTGAACTCAGAATTTTCGAACTACGTCCTGGCACTGTGCCGAGGACACGTAAAAATGGTTCGGGGTGCTTTATTTTGTCGCTGCTCCGAACGTCGGAGTTAGGAACCCTCCTCAGTTCCTGGCGGGCATACTGGACCCTGAAAGGCCAACCCACTGCGGGTCGATGTCTCCCTAGTTGCATCGCGGCTTCTGCAGGTTGTAGGGGTGACACCTCTGTGTTTTAAGCAGGTTCATATTCTGGCAGTCATACTCGCAGTCTGCTACCAACATAACGGTCTGGGTTGACGTTGGAAGTTTTCTTCATGTTTGCATGCTTCTTGCATGCATGCTTGATGTTTCGTTTGCAGTATCCTGCAGAGAAACGCGCAACGGAACTAGACAGGATGCCCTGCGCTTTTGACACTGAAGGATTGAATAGCCATGGCGTCAACTGAAGTTTGAAGATTTTATTTGGCGAACATATATCAAACCAAACAACTATCTGTTAGAATGATAGCGGCAATCATAGTTGTCGGTCGTTCAGAACCAGACCCGCGCGCTCTTGTGACAAGCATTGGCTTTAATGCATACGTTACTGTGCATGCCACTGTTATCGATGACGTTTTCTTCAGTTGTAGAATGTATTCATCCACCGGAGTCGCGCACATAATCCAATCGAAACTATAAAAAACACCCGAAAGGGGTCTCATCAATTCAGGCCTGGCCTGCATCGAGCGGTAACACGTGTAATAGTTTCTGCCAGGGAACTCTGCTCGCAACGCAAAAGAAGAGCAAGACGAGTATCAATATTGCATCGGTGTTATGTAAAAAAAAATGGCAGGTGACGGTGCGAATAAAGTTACCACGGCAGTCTTACAACGCTTGAAACAGGTTGTTACAGATAATTCGAACCTTCTAGAACCTTGCAGACACAATAACAAAACTTTTTGGCACTCACATGTACTGGACGACACGAGAAAAAACAAAAAAAACATGAAAATTAGATTGCTTACCCTGTGCATGAAGGTCAGGAAGTACTCCATTGGGTCGATATTTCTCTGTCGCAAACCCTCTGTGTGAGTCCAGTCGCTGATGAGGAAAGTCTCGATGATATGTTTAGCGGTCCGCTTTCTAGCTTCTGATAAATGAAGAGTGCAAAGATTAGTGGTAGTACAAGTAATAGGAGAACAGACCGGCTGATTAGAAGTTTACATACCTGGGAAAGGCACGCTGGCGTTCGTGCGAGACCTCGCTTCTGAAATAGGGTTGGGAATTAAATAGCTTTTGAGAGTCATGAGATGAAATACATAGGCTGATGCACTACTTTCATTTGTAGCTCATTGGAAAAATACTTGGCGTGCGCTCATTTGAGAATTCTAGAACAATATCTCCGATCAAGACAATAGTAACTGAATCCAAGGAAGGTATACATTTGAAAATCCCTTAAGCATTTCTTGGCTTCATAAAGCTGTGTCTAACAAAGGAACGAGTTCCTGATGTATTCCCGTCTTTCCTGACAAGATACGGCTGCGACGCGCCTTTTGTCAAGGTTAGTAACTAGTTCCCGTTTCACGTAGCACAACGGCGGCCATTACTGTGCGCCCGTCGCGCTCAGTTACGACATTGCTTAGGTAGGGGCCGCGTTAAGTTCGATTGTTAATATCTCAAATTACGTGTTTCTGCGATTTATTAAAGAAAACGTAGATGCCAGAAACCCTCATCTCCCACAACTTTTCTATGGAAAAACCTGCCCCAAGGATGATATTTTTTTTATTTCATGATTTGTTTTATTTTTATTTATTACAATACCATCAAGGTTCGTTGGGCGTTACAGAGGGCGTGGGTGGAACATACAAAATGAAAAACAAGTGACGGAGAGTTCGTGTGCGAAGTCGACAGGCGCCTCACTGCCATCACATTTTCGTTGAAAAATCTATGTTTTTTAAAAAAACAGACACCCTGTATATTTAGATTTCGCAAGCACCGTGACATGCGTTGCGACGCTGTCTCTTTGGGTTATCTAGTTGTTCCCTTTGATGAATTCCGCAACACTGACATCCTTTGATCTCATTGGGGCATCACACTTCGCGGTGCTGCTGAGGCTTGTGGAAGATAACTGTCGGTCCTTGCAAGCGCAAGGGTTCGCAATACCTCGATAGCTTCCACACTAATTGATTCGCTTCAAGTCCCTCATTCTTCAACAATCATCGCAAAACGTACAATGGAAAAGAAAGGTAAAAGAGACAAGCGCTGTCTTCCAACTGATTATTTATTGAGAAAACGCACACGTATACATGTCAGCATACCACATAACGTCAGCGCGCACAAAAAAAAAAAAACAAGCAAAACAAAACGCGTAACAAACGTCAACAGGTTAAGGAGAAAACGCTTATCGAACATGACGAAATACATGATAAAGAAATGCACAGAAAAACCAACGAAAGTATCTCACAGGTGTGAACCGTGGTTAATGCGTCAAGAAAAGCCATTCTTATGGGGTCAAGGCAACCGAGGGCATGCTGACACAGTTATCCTTGGCGATAACCGAGGCCTCAATGATCACTCCAGTTTTATCGTTAGCATGTTTGGGCAGGACACTGGTGTGGTCGAACACGGGAGTACAGCCGCACTAAGAACAGCTTCTGGGCAAGGAACCCGTCATTTCTTTTTTTTTTTTTGTGCCTTCAAATTGTGCTCTTGTAGCCTTTGTTGACGATAGTTACGCGATTTTTTCTGCGCGCTCACGTGATGTGGAATGCTGACATATATATATGTCTGCTTTTTTCAATAAATCCTAAATTGGAAGACAGCACTTGTTTCTCTCTTTCCCTTTCTTGTCCCTTGAACGTTCTGCGCTGATTGTTGAGTATGGATTACCAACTAGCCCAATCTCAAACATTGCTTCCCTCATTCTGCGAGGAAAATTATTCGGTTATGTCACAATGTCTTCGCTTGGTGTGGCGCTCCGCTTGGAAATGAATGAGACAAAACAGCTTGTTTCTTTCCACTCGAAAGAGGTGTTGTTGGCCTTCGCAATTTTTTTTTATATGAGAACTAGGCGCGCGTCTCACATACTTTCGCGATGTCACGCATCCGTTTCTACAACACGTGCTTCGACACCGTCTCTCATTGCATTTGCCATCCCTCATTGTACAGCGAAAGCTGTAAAATGAGGGATGGCAAATGCAGTGGTCTTTGATAAGTTTGCGAAATTTGGTCTGTAATGAGTTGTATTGACAGTTGATCAATTTCTGTGTCGCTCGGGGGTGCGTGGTGCATATATATGATGTATTAACGCGATAGCGTTAAAGAGCTCGTTTCGCAGAAATTCCAGCGTCGGCCTCGGCGGTTGTAAGCGAAAAAGTCATCATATTGTCCGTGACCGAAAAATCATCATCTTGTCCGTGACCGAAAAATCGAGAAAGATGCAAATAAAATAAATAATAAAAATTTTCGGGTCCGAGTGAGGATCGAACCCGGGTCGTCTGCGTGGCAAGCAGGTGTTCTACCACACAGCCATGCCTCTGCTTGGATATACTGTGAAAATAACTTCCTCTGCTTGGAAATGCAGTGAAAATAACTTCCATGCTTCGCAAACGCAAGCGTCCTTTATATAGGCGTCGCAATATAACATGTAATATCCCAGGAATATTGCGTGGTACAAGCGTGAATTGCCATCGGGCGTCAGAATATGTGACTATCATAACGATTCCATAGTTTAAAGCCAGCCACCCATTACAAACGGCACACACCTTACTGCGCGTATTCCCTTAACACCACGTAGTGGGTGCATAGCAAGTTCGAAAACATTTCCCACATTTGCCGCGCATAATTTCTCCTGGTTTAAACCATACTACCCATTACATAGTATGCACTAAGTGATTGAAGTACGCAGTAGGGACGGGATATCGCTATCGCGTTCAACTCTTAAAGGCGAAGCTTAAGGGTCCCCCAATTTTTTTTACAGCGAAAGCTGTTAAGAGATCACAGCAAGGGCCGTTTTTGCGCCGTAGTTGTCCGCCGCCGCCGCCGGTATCCGTAACCACGGTCGCACAAAACAAGAAAAAAACTAAATAAAGAAAAAAACCCCTCGGACAAAATGGGAATCGAACCCGCGCCCTCTGTGTGGCAGCCCAGTACACTACCACTGAGCTACGTCGGTGCTTGAAATTGCGTTGCAAACTGGCCCTATGCAGGTTTCATGTCGGGTAAATAATCGCGTTAACATGTGTAATAAAGCGTTTTAGAACAGTAAAGTAACAACCAGGCGTCACACAATGCGAATTGCGTAACGAGTGGGTCATTCAGTGCTCCAACCCATTACAGAAGCCTCAGGCATAATTTCTTCATCGTCGTCAGCCACAGCATCAACACAGTGCACATAATGCGTTACAAGTGTGTAGCGGGCACCACGCTTTTCCAAAGAATGACAAATAATGACACAGTGGACGCTTCCCCACTATACAAAAATTATGATGATTGATGGCGTAGTGGGTATCATGCAAGCGAGCTTGTAGTAGTTGTCCCAAAAGTGTTTAAAAAAGGCTCTGGAAAGGCCGCTCTTCCAGCTTTCGCTGTGACTGTGCTGCGCAATCCGCGCAGGCCTGGGCACTTTTTTGTCTGAAATAAATTTTTTTGCGAGTGTAGCGAGTGACGTGTCCTTCTTGTCCCCTTTGTCCCCGTCCAAAGTGCGCTACTTCATCGTACGGTATAATGATCATTTAGAACCATTGGGGTAATGTAAAAAGGCATCATTTTTGGCGAGCAATTAGTATTAATTACTTATCACACAAGTGAGTGATGCTGTACCTTGGTATGTAGCGAGTGTAGTTCTAGGTGAACGGCATGCATAGTGGCCATAAAACTGAAACATTGAAGACTGTAAGCCATATGATAATTTAGAAGGGTCGCAGTGACGCAGCTTGGTGTGCTATGGAGACGTTGAAGCATATTCAAGGTGTTGACCACACTCAAGGAGCGCACGAATTGTTCCTCATATTGGAATATGTGTACGTCGAAGCGTAGTGTAGTTCAGCGACGTTAGGCAGCGATCAGCGCGGCAGGAGTAGGCGGATGCACGAGGCTCACATGCGCCCCACGCACGATGCATCCACGTGGAGCCAGTAGTAGACACTTCAGCGCCACTTTAGGACGTAACTGACCCTTACTTTACTAGAGTGACAGCACTGAGCTGTAGGCACAGGTATGCCCATAAAAATATCTGTGTTTCATGAAGTCACGTTCCGTGTTGCTGATGCAGAGGTGATACAAGCCCCATTTTTAAAAGAAAACGCACACTCGGCAATAGTAAAAACATGCGCTAATTAGCGCCTACCTCCGTCTTTGTGTCTGTGATTCTACTTCTTTATATGTGTCTCGCTGAACTTAGCAAGGCGCGCTGAGCTTAGCAGGAGAAAGCGCAGCCCGGCTCTCCTGACGTCCACAATTGGATACGAGGCCGGTGAGGGCATGCTGTTCTGGCTGACATCAGAGCCCTACGCGTCCGTCCTGGCCCACCGGCTGCTCCTATTGTCACTGTGGTACTCTTCTCCGGTTATTATATCCACAAGAAAACAATGTTGTATCACGGGCGAGTTGTTTTAATTCCACGGTTCTTGCGCAGTTCACAGTGACTAAACCGCAATACGCAATTACATTGGTTATTAGTTGATTAAAAAGTGGACGAAAGCTTTGGAACCAATATATATAATGTTCTTTAGCATTTAACTTAAGTGTCTTGTTGCTTGGAGAGCTTGCGTTTGACACCCCGCTGTTTGCACATAGGTGCTCATAGAAATCAGGTGACGCGGCAGTTACCCGACCAATTGAAGTGGGAATCATCCACCCTAGTCTGTGCGAATCACGCGCTGTCATTTTGGCACTTCTATAGGTTAGTGAATAAATAATGCCTTCACACTGAATAGTAGAGCACGTAAACTACGGCCATTTTTCATGTGAGATGTAAGATGGCCGAGCAAGGAATACCAAGTTCCTATATGTGTGGACATCAACAAAAACCACGGCGGTTTGTGCATCGTGAAGTTCCTATCTATTTGAATATTTTGAAAGAGTTTTGTTTTGTTTTCTTGTTTTTGTCAAAATGCAAAAAGACATTACTTATCATACTACGGCAAGCACTCTGCGTCGAAGAGGGAATTCGTGATATTCTGTGCGGAATGCCGCTCTGTAAGTCCATTCGGTCCGTCACTGGTTCTATGATGTGCGTCGAGTTAATGAAGCCGGCCTGAAAGGCAAGAAATTCCAGACGTCATCCTATTGTGCAAACCAAAAAATGGAAAAAGGGGAATTTTTCAGGGTTTCATTTCTTTGTTCGACACAACCAAATGAATGCAACAGATAAGAAATCCAACAGAAATGAGTCACCTTTCCCGTTGGAGGGATCCGAGCCCATATGAGCTTGTGGATGCACCGACGGAAAGAGTAGCTTTCCACCCACCTTAATTCATTTCAATTTACGTTACACTTACTACAGTGCGGCTAAGACAATTAACATTTCTTATGCTCTCGTTATCCCAGTGTTCTGTTGGATTCTTTAGATTCGGTGTGTAAATGTGAAGATGTGTTGTTGGTTACTCACAACATGATATCGGCCTCCTTTTCGTGGTTTCACCAGTAAGGAGGTTTTATTGGCAGCGTTTTGATAAAGATGGCGTTCATAGTGGGCTCCATTGACCTGAAAGAAAATTTTTATGAAAGTAATGACGCTGTCGTGTTTTCTTTACGCCTTTACGTCAGGAAGAAAGCGAGACCTTCCACGACCAAGGAACGCGCGAAAAACAGAGGGCGAGGACTTAACAGTTGTCTTCTCCCCTCAGGAGGGGGAGGGTGAAGTTGAGGTGAAGACGCCACAGCCATTTCTGCCACCCTTTCTGATAGCGCAGCTCTGCGTGATAGTAGGAATGAGAATGGGGACAAAATATCGGAAGCGTAGAAAAGCAGATAAATATAGGAGAGGGTCCATGGCTTAGCCCTTGTCGTGTGGCCTTTTAGTCCACTTTTTTCAATATCGTTCGGTGTACTTTTTTCAGTGATGTGAAGGGCTCTACTGACGATGTTCGGTGTGGTCACGGGCATGGAAGAAGACTTCTGCGTAGCCGCGTGCTGACCCTTAGCGACGCGGCGGGCATGGCTGCTCTTCATGGAGGCTAAAGTGCGGGGCAAATGCACAAGAGGTGCTCCAGCGTATCGCCTTCCCCGCAGGTAGTCAATGCAGGTGCTGGGGCTTTGGCAAGAATATTGTACCACGCCGTAAGCCAGAAGCAGTTGATGCGTAGCCAGAGGTGCGAATGCTCCTTCCTCCAGCGATTGAACCTAGGGGGTGGGGGGGGGGGGTGAGAACTGGGTCTTCACAAATATGGATAGTCTAGAGCTGATGACCCGATAATGCACCCTGGTGCCTATCAAAGAAGTGAAATTATAAGCGTCAAGCAGTTTACAAATTTATAGTGACATGGAATTGTCGTTGATATTTCTTGACTCTTGTCCTGCGATCCCTTGTGCAGCGATCCGTTTCCCTGATGCGATATGGATGCTGCGCGTCACTAATCGGTTCGGGCTTGGACAGCAAGGTGTGACGTTTTGTCTCAAAATGGTCTTCGGGAAGGCCAGTCATAGCGATGAGCTTCACTGCGCACACAGGAAATATTGCCACGCCGGTATATTGTTTTATTTTGATGCGCGCGGGTTACACACGCAAAGACAGTTAGAAGCGCTCGGCTAAGACTGCGCCGCAATTTTTGAGAAACCGTCACGATTGTTTGAGATCATTCTGTTCGGATTACGAACAATGTAGGCCGTGGGACGTGGAGCGCGACGTGGAACGCGCGCAGGCATTCCACGTCCCGCTGGCCTCTGTGTCGCTCCTCCAAGGCATGACGTTCGCCCGTCGACATCGTTGCCTTTGTGCAGTGCTTACTGCAGCAGTTTTATAATCGGCTTCGAAACGCCGTTGGTGCATGTGGAAACTGTACTACTCCGACAACGAGCTGTCACACGCTATGCTGAAGCGAAAGGCAAAGAACATAACTGCGTCTAGGGCGACTCCCCGATTCTAGCACGGCTAGTGTTATTTGCTGCTGTCGAGGCGATTTTACCATGACCTCTAAGATTGCGAGCCTTCGTGCCGCCATGCTTTAACTGTGTCGTCGAGGAATCGTTCTCTACCGGCTCTATAGTGTCATGCCACATTACTTCACGTCACTGCTCAGAGACGGCGGCACCGCCCTGGTCGCCAACACAGAGCACTGTGCGAGAGAGAATGTGCGAGAGATATAAGACACGTTTGTACGGAGCCTTGCATCTACCGCGATAGCTCAGTCGGTACAACACGGGCGCGTATTGATGCGGCCAACATGTCCAGAAGTTTTGGACATTGCCCCTTCAGCATTTTCTGATGCTTTACTGCAGTACACCACCTTATCTGAATGGGTAGCGTTTAAAAAAACTATATCTCAATAGATCAGCCGCGTTTCAAGAAGTTTCAAGTAACATCAATTTTAGAGGACTGTTCTTGAATAACACGCGCAGAAACGAAACTTGTTCGTTAGTTTGTTACTGAGTTACAGTGATGCCTCGTAAAGAGCATGCGGTGAAGCCACGCGCCAGGAGGTTGTGGATCAACATACTCCCAGAGAGGAAAAACAATTCAAACCGAAGCCGCCAAAGCATGGCAGGCCTACGAAGGCATTAGGCAACAAACATGGCCTGAATGGTGTGCTGATCCTTTTCGTCCCCTTTCAAATGCTTTGGATCCTATCATCTCTGAACCTCTCTCTACCGAGAAGGGGAGCTGCGACACACACAACTTCCATGGCGCAACTCCGGCCTCCACCTACGTGCCCTCCCACGACGACCGAGATCGTAAATGCAGTGTCCCGACGGTGCAACTGTGCCCTGCACCGAGATACCTCTCCGCGATACCAAGTTCCGTGTGGCACCAGCGCAATGGTACATCTGCGTCCTGCAGCTCATTCCAAGCAAGCTTCACGGAGCACACCGACACAGCCACCAGCACACTTTGCAAGGTGGACTTCGCGGTCGAGACCTCAGACTCCACGTCTGGACCCGCGTCACGACATCCCTTGCCAGCGACTAATGCCACCTTAAAGTCGGAAACGTCGGAGTCAGGAGTTCCAATCCCATCCTCATTTGGACACATGGATGCTCTGGTTTACTTTGCGAAGGGGCCAGTTCCGTCTCATCTAACTAACAATGAAGGACAAGGCATCACCCTCTCATGTTGACCCACTGTCGAGCGGACTGCTTTGGCACCGTTGATTCAACACAGTCGAAGAAGTGGCTCCCAGTCTCGCCATCGCAAGGGCACATGCGGATGCCAGCTCCTGCCACGTCGGAGACGCCACCGGTGAAGAAACAGGAAGAGCGTATGACAACCACCACCGCTCATGAGACCGATAAGGCTGACGCCATAATAGACCTGTCATTACAGTGGTTTCTCTGGCCAGGATAGCCCTGCGGCACTCAAAATTCCGGCATACAGGAACCCGGCCTCGCTGCTAACGCCTGCCGAGGAGCTCACAGTTGCTGAAGTTATTTTTCCTAAAACTGAAAGTTCGCAGCCCGCCACCATACAATCTCAAGGACCTCCGACAGTGTGTTCAAAACTGCGACAGGACAATTGTCGCAGGCACCTTCGACCCTCTCAAAATATTCAGTGCCACCTGCTAACGCCATCTTCGGCAAGACATAACCGTGAGTCGCAGCGTGGCTGAGTCCGGCGGCGACAACCGAGACAGCCAATGTTGCCCGCCAGAGTGTTCAGCAGCCCAGCAAGGCAGGTCGTGACGTCCACAACTGAGACCACCCAGGTATAGCCAATACCATCCACCTGAGGCGTCTTCATTTATGATGCCAGTTCAGGGCACAGGGCCTGTGGGCTTGCGACAACCAATGCGGCACAGCCAATGTCGTCCGCCAGAGTCCATTTTTGGAGCTCCGTGGGCGAGTGTAAGGAAGCAGCGTGGCCGAGTGTAAGGAAGATATAGCAGCGCTCGGGCACGGGCGCATGCTCGGCTAGGGAAGAAGAGAACGACGACTTGAGAGCATAGAACAGCCGGCCCGCACCAAGGGTGCTGTCTCTGTGTCGCCTTCTATAGCGCATACTTATTAGAATGCACAAAAACACGTAACTTCGTCACGGCCTAGGAGTTCTACTGCTCATAAACGAACATCCCTATGAAAGAACGAATAACTTTGTGTCTGTTGGCCGAAACATTCGGGTTTCATTCTCCGTTCCTGCAATGAAGAATAACTTGAAAATAGCGAAGTTACATTCCCCAAAAGGACGTATATACAAAGCAGTCTACAATAAACTTCGAAAATGTGGCAATATTTCTACAAGTGCAACGGTTGGTTTTATAGGTGACGGAATAAATTTCGCAGGATGGAATACTGGCGAGTTGCCATAAATTCATTGTGGCTAACAGCGCGACTAACGCGTTCGTCGTCCGCCTTAGTTGCACTGTTAGCCACGATGGATACACAAACTGCGTTCTCGATAAAGATATAGTCTGTTCCAAAATAAAATGACAGTCATGGCACCGTTACTTACGTATTGCTCAGTAGTTCCGTCGTCTTTATAATTTCGAAGCAGCACCCTTGGGGCTAGCACCGAAGCTCTCTTCAATGCTAGGAAATGGTGGTTTCCAATAACTATGACTTTCTGTTGGTCGTCCTCTCTGTCTTCATACACGATGGGATAAACCATGACGCCGTCCATATTGGGTGGATTCTGGCTCGGAAAGGCTGAAAATAGATGCAGACGCTAGATAGCTGTGAGGTTTCTTAATTTAAAGGACCCCTGACACCAAATATCGAAACTCGAGGTGCTTGTGTTGTTTGAGAGTCCTGCATGCGGGGGGCACTTCTGACCCGATTATTAGTGACGAGCGTTGCTTATAAGATATTTTAATTTGGTTTTAAAGGTAAGGGTGAGGGGTCATCCGAGTATTCAGGTCAAATCAACATCTTCTCTTGTTTGACGTAGGCAGAGGCCCCGTGGGACGTAGGCAGAGGTCAAGCAAGTATTGTCGACGTCAGAGAACATTTGCGGGGCGCGCACAATACCCCGACTGGCACCCGGGGAGGACTATTGTTGGTCACCGCTCTCACTCTGTTGTCGGGCTGCTCTCAAGGTGGTTTTGGCTGCCTTACGCCCGGAATACTTTTTTTCTGAGGGGGGACAAGCTCAAAGCACCCACGTAGTGTCAGTTCTTCACCGCCCGCGGGTCCCCCGATTTGAAAACAGCGCGTTCGGCGTCACCAAAGCTTGAGCGCACGTAGCCTCAGGCGCTCCCCCGCTGTGGGGCACTAGTTTCTTATGGTGTTTAGGCGGGCCTTTCGAACTGATGCAAAATTTTTCGAATTAACGAACCAGCATTAATTATACGATACGTTAGAGGATTTACGATTCAATTTCGGGATTACCAGACGCACGGCTACAAATTACTGTAAAAAAGTCGCAAACAAAACTTTCGCTGTCAGGGGTCCCTTTATAAAATAAGCGTTAGTGGAAGGTTTTGCTTGTGAATTCGCGTGATTTATCAGGACTAAGCACAGTACTTGTTACAAAGCCAAAATATTTAGTGTAAATTCGAAACGTCAGTACTATCGGATGGAGAGTTCGTCACGCGTGCAGAAACCTCACTCCGAATGCGGCGACCTTGTTGTGTATCGCAAGAGCATTCATGAACGTGAACTTGTGGCGAGTGCGGACCAAATAAAACTGCCCGCTCAATACAAATGACTTCCTATTCATTACCACCGTGAATTTCACCAGCAGTATCACCGAGGCCTTCAGCAGCACCGGGGGGGGGGGGGGGGGGGGCGATACGTGTACAGGTTAAAGCAACTTCTACCCTGCCAATAGCGCGTATTTAGGCGCTATATACAGATGGTGTCTAAATTCCTATTACGCACGCTCACCAATGTTCTATACTGAATTCGGTAGTAGGCTACATGCATCGGTGCGATCTAGAAGAATAAGACGGAGCGAAAAAGAGGTAATAAAATGAAACAATCGTTTATTGGTTTATTGGATAACCAGATGTGCTCGGCCTACCTAGACGGAAGACGTAATAGAAAAGGAAGGCGAGTGGTGAGCGGTGCTGAGGCGTTAAACTCGATCGCAGTTTCGCGGCCTCCGTATTTGCCGTTCTCTCATGCACTTCTCCCATACTGCATTCCAGCGGCCACTTTCAGGTGACTACCGGCTTCGGTGCATTCCCTCATCAGTGCGCAGATATCCGCCGTCAATAACTGTTGATATCCCACAGGAAAGTGACAAGAAGTTCGTGCAAGGCTAACAATGTGGTGCGCCTGGCGCAGAAGCTGACAAGACTCCCCGATTTCTCCCAAGCGTTGTTGTGCAAACGTTCAGTTGCATAGCTTTGCAGCCATTTTGACGCCAATAAACAGCGTAACAATGTGCTCAATAAATCGGCCTACCAGTCGCGAGGCGCAGCCATGATTCATCATCATCGCCGGATGGGGCATGAATGGTGGCCCCTTTCCGCTTGAGGAATTACTTGTGGAGATAAATTTTGTGGACCGCAGTTGCGTAGTTTTGTACCACGACTGGGCAGAGATAGTCAGTACACTATTTAGGCTGCAAGCCTAAAATACAGGTACTGATCGAAATACAATTCTTTTTCACACAAATGGTTATTTAGGAGAGACTTTCGGAAGCAGACGAAAGAAGTACCTCGGAAAAGAGATACAGATATACTGATATTAGGATATTTCAAATTTTAATATAGGGTATGATGATGCTCCTTTAAGACATTTCTTGAGTGCAATGTAATATAATAATATCTGGGGTTCAACGTCCCAAAACCACCATATCATTATGAGAGATGCCGTAGTGGAGGGCTCCAGAAATTTCGACCACCTGGACTTCTTTATCGTGCACCGAAATCTACGTACACATGCCTCAAGCATTTTCGCCTCCATGGAAAACGCGCCCGCCGTGCCCGTGGTTCGGTCCCGCGTACTACGAGGCAGCATTCGAGCACCGTAGCAACTAGACCGCCGTGGCGGGTCTTTAGTTCAACTTAATATTGCCAAATAATGTCGCAGTGCATTGACACTTTCTAGTCAAGTTGTCGCTCGAACCATTAAGGCACACTGACCTAGAAAAAGTACGCACTGGTTTTGCAGACAAGATCTGTTTAGTTGAGAAGGCGGTTAAGTTTATTGCCCTCGGGCTTCTCAAGCTTCTCAAATGGATGTCTTCCGGACAGCGTCGCTCCGGGCTCACCATAAGACTCGGAAATAGCCTCTTTACTGCTGCAGACGAGCACAAGCTCGTGTTATAAGGAATAAATACCGTCTCGAAGGCCGAAATGTCCGGCAGCACGGCGGCATCACTTCTCGGGTGATATGGGTACCGAGAAAAATTACTGAGGGTGATTATGCGCTACAAAGGTGCACAACAAATGAAAGACCAGAAGAATCCCGAAACGGACGCGGAAAAAGTAGGGATACTGTACCCGCCTTGAAAAACAGCAACTTCCGTCGGCAGAGGCCGACATTACTGGCTCGGCTGGGTGCCTTACCACACGGGTCATTCTGTGCGTGTGGGGAATACTTCGCCGCTCTGCCTGTGTCGCCGACCAACCGGCGCACCTTTGCTTGGCTTAGCAGAAAAAAAGTCATCCTTTTCCCCTTGCAAACACGTCAGCTTATTTCCGAAAATAATGTTAAGGGGTACCCATGTCGTGCGTACAGCGAAATAATCAGTACATCGCTATAGTGTTTCACTATTGAGATACAAAAAAACATGGTTGATCCCGAGTAAAGCGCCGTGGTCCCGTGTTCTTTCTTGTCCCGTCTTTTAGCGCTGTTTTTTACTCGTAATCATGAACCAACCAGCCCAAATGCGTACCTTACTATGGTTGATCCCTCCGTCATAGGAACCGGTATAACACGAAAGTAAAATGTGCCGTTACAGAGGTAATTGAATGTTAACTGTACATTGATATAGAAGAGTTTGCACAATGTGTATTGGTTTTGGCAGCTGTAGCACCGTTTAACGTGGATGTACCCACGTTAACGCTTGGTGGTACATATCCGTCCCGACGGCTAATGTCCATGATCAATGATAAAACAAACCGTTGTGGTAGCTGTAGATGTGGTAGCAAGAAGAACGTCGCATATACTACGCAGATCTTGGGCTAAGGTCGCCATTCCACGGCAAGGTAAAGTGTGCCTGAACGCCACCGCTGTACTACAGGGAATCGCTAAGCGCGTCGTGTCTCCCTTGTAGCCCGGCCGCGAGTTACTCGGGGTGAGCATAAGCGAAGAACGCGCTGTTACAGCCAGGTGAGGCAGGCGCGCGTCGCAGAGCTATTTTTTTATTGGATGGATGCTATCAGCCAGGCAGACGCTTTATGGAGGCTTCATGTGTGCGCCTCCGAGCCTCCGTAAGACGGAAGCACTGAGGCGCGCACATGAAGGCTCTCTACGACGCTTCGCCTAAGGTCGCCACATTGCGGTGTATTCAGGCGTTCACAAAATTGCCCCTTCTGTTGCAAACGCGCCGAATGGGACGGACGCGTAGCAATACGCGTTGAAGGTGCTAATCGCCGAGGCCACAGTAATGATGAATTACTTTACCGCCCCAAGCGGGCGACACCACCCCGCTCACCAAGAGCACAGCGAGAGGAAAGTGTGAAGTATAAACTGCGCGTTTTGTAAAGCCGGTGCAGTCTGTGGCCATGGCGTACACGCGGCCCGCGGGCCGCATGCGGCCCGCGAGGCTTTCGGCTGCGGCCCGCGGCACACACATGACTGTCTTTGGCCCACGTTTTTCTTTTTAACTTTTTTATTAAGTGTGTTCGTGAGCCTGATCTACGCAGGCCTGACTGGTTTCAGGCATTGTCTCCGTGAGGCATCTTTGTCTCCGTGTTCGCCTTCTTTTGAAACATAACCACGAAACAAAAATTATATTTCACAATCGGCGTCCAGTCATTTTGGAGATTGATGTCAACATGTTGGAATCCTGGCACCAAGTCTCCTTCAGAAATGCCGTGTATGTGAGATATGGGAAAGTTTTCTTTCGAATGGCAGCGTTTCCTAGCAAGCTGTAGAAACTCCCCCCCCCCCCCCCCCCCCATTCACTGTCCCGACCCTTCAGGGACTGAATTGCTTGACTGCGGTCCGCTGGCTGAGGTGAGTTTGAGACCCCTGAGGAAAGCGTGCTTAGCATCTGTTGATGCGGACCGAGAGGTCGTCGGTTCGAAGCTCATTGATGGAACTCTTTTTCTTTGGCATCTGATCTTGTACATTTTTTGATGTCATTTCCGTGACGTAAATACGTCACTGAAGCCTTGGTGGACCCCAGCATAAAACACTTTCCGTGTTAAAAAAACTAGGAGGACGCTTGAGCTCCGCTTTCAAGAGTGAAACCCGATAACGTAATCGGCCCCCCTGCGCATCGCCTTCTAAATTGCTAGCCTCGCTTCGATTCTCGGTGCATGCTTCAACTGTGCCGCAAGGAAACGAACGTCTGTGCGCGTAAAATTTGCTGTTTGAAAGAGCGAGAATGCGTACTGCGTGTGCAGTTGCGCAATACCCTCTACGCCATAATTCTTCCTTTCGAAGATCAGCGAAGTGCCGTAAAGCAACATGCGTACCTACGCAGCTGCTCACATTGTTTATATTTTTGCTGATCATGATTATTAAATATGTCTGAGGGCTTTCTGCTGGGTGGGCCTTTAAAAGATCCAGTCGTTGCGCCATTCACATGTTTTGACCCCCCAGGGGAGGTTGTACGCTTCTGCCACGGAATATTACATGCGTTAAGGAGACTCCGCATGACGTTCATATAGTGTTCTTTTTTTTTTCAGAGCACTTTCAAGCAATGGCGTGACTCTGTGGTAGCACACATGTTTGCAACAGAGAAGACCTGGTTTCCATTCTCACTGGAACTGGAGATTTTTATTATTTGTTTTATTTGCATCGTTATCGATTTATCGCCACACTGATTTTTGCTCACAATCTACACCACCGACGCCGACACCAGCACCGACACAGAAATTTCGAAGAAACTGGCTCTTTGACGCTTTCGCGTTAGTGCTATCGCAATAGCCCTGTTTTGCACTGTGCATGTGCAACGCCGCGTTAATGGCGTAGCGCGTGAGCGGAATAACGCTGCCCACTAAGGAAGAGCTATGATCAAATCATTGTCATTATCATCATTCAAGACATTAGCAACAGCATCAGAATTCGCCTTCTGTCCCGCGAGAAGTTACATTTGCAGCTGTATGCGTGTATCCGTAGAAATATTGATGACTTGTACTCTTTATCAGTAGTCAGAATTGGCTGGCCTGTGAGCGCAATAAAGCTGTTAACTCATTACAAATAGCTCACGCATGGTTCATCACAATTGTAACCAATAGCAGCACCCACAACATCAACAGCATGTTTTTATCACGCAAGGGGTAGCGTGTACACCTTCGTTAGGCGCAAACGTTGCAGTTGCGTGGTATTGGTCCACGTAGACTGCTTGGTGAACAATGTCAAATATGGGTGGAGTAAAGCTACCCACCAACTACAAATGGCTGGGCAGAAATTATCCATCACCTTCGGGACGGCTATAGCTTTTTATAGTGTAGGTAGGCGGTGAACTGGGCTTGTTGGTACGCTGTAAAAGTGACCAAACGAGCGGATAAAACGAAAACGTTAGATTATAAAAAAGCGGGAGTAGCTGACTTTCGCTATGACGCGGCCTTTTTGATTGTACCGCTCACAATGACCACAAGTCTGGTTTTTGTAATGATCGTGCCATGGCGAAGCTTTGGTTTTATAGTCACGAAAAATGATGTGCTCTTAGCTTCTGTGTGCGCATGGTCATTGCAACCTACTTTCTGGATCCCAAAGTTTTGCGGACTTTATTTAGACAGACGTAAAAACCTGAAACTGCTGCTTTCCGTACTTGCAGTAACCATCCTCCAGCGGATTTTGCTCCTCCAGCTTTGGTGTGATTGTGGTTGGTGTTTAGTGCAAGCCGAAAGTCTTTTTAAATGCGAAAGCATTTCTCAGCGAACTCCAGGCACTTTGAGAGTTTCTATCTATCTATCTATCTATCTATCTATCTATCTATCTATCTATCTATCTATCTATCTATCTATCTATCTATCTATCTATCTATCTATCTATCTATCTATCTATCTATCTATCTATCTATCTATCTAGCCGCCTACGTCTGAGTGCTTTCGTGATCGCTTCCTTAACTTGGGGTAGACCAAGATTAGTTTGGGAAGGTAACAGGGTTTGACGCGTAAGTCTGGCTGGTCGTGACATGAATAACGTTAAAATACCGTCGCGTACGTCGTCAAACCCTTTGATCCAGACACGTATGGCACATACAGGTATACCACGGGCCGCGGTACGTGGGTATGCACCACATGTAATTGACAGTTTCATATTGTCACGCACGTTTCTTGTATTCGGTTTACGCCCACAAAGACTGTCAACAATGCTCGGTGCAAACCGCGCCTCACCCCCCGTATTCTAGAACGTCCCTTCACTCAACGCTTCACCTTGACTTGAGAAAGTTGATGGGAGCACCGTCTCCCAGTAAAATAAATCAGTGCATATCAGTGATGATCTGCAGCGATTCTTGAGAAGCGCAGCGTCATTTTAAGTCGAGCAGCGGCGCTGTGCTCAACTCGGTGAAGTGAAGGACGAAAGTCGAGTCGAGGCTGCTTTGTGAATACGGGGGTCAGTGTTCGAGGAGCTTCACGATTGTAGTAGATCATTTTCTTAAGATTGCGCGCCAGACCCGAACAGTCAATCTTATTCCAGAACTTGCGCGAACACCAGTGATAAGGCTGTAACGTTCGATGCGTGATGTGTTAAACACGGCGCATGCCAAAGATGATCAGTTTATCGACGGCCGGCGCTTTGTTCGCCGCTATCATCGTATAGTGTGTATTGCTGTAGCCTGATTTTATGTATCCCAGCCGAAAGTTCTGCCAAATAAAAACTTTCAATTTTCACACTCCGACTGCTGCCTTCGTCAACGTCACGAACTCGACACAAAATCTACCGAAGAACGGCGAGAATAGAAATTGGTAGTTTAAATGCGAGAGCGTTCAGAAAAACTGGCATTGGCCACGTTGATCCGACGAATGCAAAGAATAAATATCAGGGTCCGAGCAGGAATGAAACCCAAGCATTCTGCGCGGCAATCAAGTATTATACCACAAAGCCACGCCAGCTATTGAAACTGATTTGTCAAAAGACCCTATGCAGGCTTAATGGTGGTAAAACGTCAATTGTGGTTGCAGTGCTGGCTATGTAATTTTATAAACATTCCAAATGTACTCCTATGAAGCAAGCGTCGTGTCACTTAGGTTTTCGTCTACTTCAATTTCTTCTTAGTTATATAGCGATTACTACAAACAACACCCCTATATTTTCCTTGGATTTATTGTCTGCTAGTTCTCATTAATGTTGTGGCTAACAAAAAAAAAATGAGCCCGGTAAAGTTTTAGTTTTGTGAATTTTAAGTACTTATAAAATAGTCTCATTTATACGGGACCTGTGAGCCTTGTGCGGTTGACTAGTTTTGTTGTTGTTATTTGCAAGCTCCATTTTCGTGCAATTATGAAGTCACAATAAATGCGCTCTCCCGAAGAAATTATTCTTATGATTCTGTTTCATACTTTTTTTTCAACGTAGGGTGCATAAAGGTTCGAACGGGCAAGCTATTCTTGCAGCACCAATGAGTGGGCGCGTTCATTTTTTTCTTTTTTTTTTGAGTCATATATGATATTAGAAAGTGTGGTGAAGTTCACTTGCAGTCGTGACTACGCAGACGAATAGTGCGACAAAGAACCTTACCTAGTGCTGAGCACCAAAGGCAGAATGACAAGAAAAGCATGGTCTACCTCTAGTACAACGCCGTATACTGTTCAACAACTTCCCTCACGCGGATACTCGACTGCACGAGTAAAACCTTGATCTTTTATTGCACTAGTGTCGTGAAAATATCGCATTGTGCGTTTGCTGTAGAACTGTGATTAATCGAAAAAAAATCTAATCCGTCAAGTGCGGTTTACTTGATGAATGTCACGAGGGGAACACAGGAAAATCTAAGTCAGTTTCACGCCAAGTGAAAGGTGTACGAACTGCGGCGCATTGAATCACCTGTGTTTTTCTTGTGCTTGTGTTATGTCTATATGCTCTTTTCTGTTCTTTTGTGTCCTTTTCTTTTGCTTGTCTCCTATTTTGTGATCTTTACTGTTCTCTTCGCAGGCATATGCTGTATTTTAAGTTCTTTGCTTGCGATTATGCGATTTCTTTAACGATTATTTATTTTCTGCTCTGTGGTCTCCTTCCTGCTGTATTTTCTACTGTTCGCTGCTTCGAGCACGGCGCATCTAACTCCCGGCGCTGGCGTTTCGACTCCGCTACTCACTTCTCTGGATGTGTGTCTACACCCGACGCTGGAGCTTCGCTGTCTCTTCACCTATTCTGCATTTACTATTCCGCCGGAAAACAGATTAAAATTCATTGTGGAAAGTTAGCGCTTTGTTATCCGTATACCTTGTGGTGTCCCGTCGATTAGAAGCGGTATACAATGTATAGTGATGCTTTAGCAATTACCAACAGGCGCAGTCTTTGACCTTTACTAAACACCTGCGAATATGGTACTGTCAAGTAACAGAGTGTTGCAATGCGTAACTTTCCTGCAGTGCACTTACTGCACAGCAAAGCTGCTTTTTCGTGTTTTGTGCAAATGTCAATAGTCGTAATATTCTCATTCGAAAAATGTCGAATTTCGATTGGCACTTGGATTTCAATTTTGGAATTCGATTCGAATTCGCAAATTGATATTCATGAAACCCTTACTAAAGGCACCCTGTGTAGCACTTCTGCCGAGGCGGGCGAATCCATCGCTGCCGGTGCCGGTTGGCCCCTTATTTGGCTTCTGCCGCCGGTTCATCTCAACCAAACAATAAGTTTGGAATGTC
>JALIZH010018142.1:0-24512 GCA_030522465.1 Rhipicephalus appendiculatus | reverse complement strand
TTGAATTGACATGAGTAATTGTGCATCTTGAATCACTATATACATAAAAGCCGGCAGATCCCACGCACTGTGGGAATCGATATAATGCGAAGCAGCCAGGAAGGAGCAAATAATGCTTCAGAAAAATTTGCATGTCGTGTTTTACATGTTAGGACCTGTCATTTATGTTCGTCATACAGTCACGTCGCGCAATACCAAATTTGGTGTATATCAAGCAAGCGAACTTGACGCAAGCGCACCATGAGCGTGGCATGTAAATGGCGTTGTAGATAACATGCATGCCAAGATTTTAATGTTACCACCTGCCACTTACGTTCGTTATACAGTCACGTCACTCAATACCAAGTTTGGTGTACATCAAGCTAACGAAACGGCCGCGAGCGCGCCATGAGCGTGGCATGTCATGTAAATCATGTTGTTCATGACATCCACGTCATTATTTGCATATTACCACCTGTCATTTATGTTTGTCATACAGTGACGTCACTAAAGCCCAAATTTGGTGTATATCAAGCTAACGAAACGGCCGCGAGCGCGCCATAGGCGTGGCATGTAAATCCTACTTTTCATGACAAGTTAGTCATGCTTTTCATGATATGACCAGCCATTTATGTTCGTCGTACAGTCATGTTATGCCATACCAAATTTGGTATAAATCCCATTAACGATACAGCCAGGAGAGCACAAAGTCGTAGGCGGCTAGATAGATAGATAGATAGATAGATAGATAGATAGATAGATAGATAGATAGATAGATAGATAGATAGATAGATAGATAGATAGATAGATAGATAGATAGATAGATAGATAGATAGATAGATAGATAGATAGATACGCTCAAAGTCGCCGAAGTTCGCTAAGAAATGCTTCGCATTTAAAATCAATTTTCCGACTGATTGCATAACAAGACTATCATTGTGTTTGAGGCAGTAATGTAATGAAATGCTACTAACGATAAAACACTGTTTCCACTTTCAGTTCCTTAACACATCCGAGCCAATATGGACCTATAATTCAACGCTGGAAGAAACACTGCGCTGTCAGATGGACGTTATGTCGAAATGCAGCCTGAAGTCAATTCAGTACAACAGGTCATACTATGTTAACAAGCAGGTGTAAGTTCAATTCCATTATTCGATAACATTTGAAGAAGCCTTATAAACGGTTTAATTATAGACGAACCGAGCGCCTAGAGGGATGGTTTCTGAAACGTCAGAGAGACGAAATGTTTGTTGCGGTACAAGGTGAGTACTTCGACTTCAATTTCTTTTCGCGCTAAATAACTTCCTCTATTCCACACTACAGCTTTACGCCTTAGTGACTAACATTTATATCTAAGATTGATCATAGTTGGTATATCCAAGACGATAAGTTTATGCGGCTTGTTAGTAAATTTCTCCGTCCTTGCGAATGCATCATTAACCAAGTTATTTTTATGTAGCATTAGGGGACTTCAATAAATGAGCTTATATTTGAAAAAAAAAACCACTCTTGCGTCTGCAGTTGTGTAGCGCCGCTTAGCAAATGGCGGTAGTGACTCATTTTAAATATCAGCAGGCTTTGTTGTTTTCATAGAAGCTTTTCTTATCGGAAAGCCGATGCCATAACCCGTCCTTCTATGCCACCATGTTACTATCCTTCATCTCATTGGTATTATTATCTCGTCAGGCATGTCCGGCTCCATCTAGTTAGACCCCTTCAACCGTCAAATACAGAAAACAACTGCAGAGCGCTTTCGACTGCTTATGCCACCAGATACACCACTACACGAGCCCTGCATCCTTTCTGCGCTAAAAAAACCGTGGGTTTTTTCCCGAAGCTTTCACGTACGTAACTTTTGTTCAATATAACCGACGACATCCTTCGCTCATTTGTACGTACACCAAGCCGACGATGCTAACTACCCCAGAGAAGCGACATTACCGCACGCCTCAATACAACACTCGCGAAGACTCTTGGTATGTCTCTGCTGGTCACGGTGTCTAGAACGTGCCCTTGTGTGCTCTATTTTTGCGTTTAACTCCTCCCGCCAAGGCGCGGTCGGTTGCATACTATTCTACTTGAGCTCGCCGTGGGCCTTTTATTGCGATAGCAATTATATGGACACTCGCGGCTGGTTTTCGCCGTCGGCGTCGGCGTCATTTGCCGTATATGTATATGTATATATATAACCGGGCCCGCCCGTTGTTCGTGAGCGTGAAAAGACGCGAGGGGGGGGTCCCTCGAGCGACCTTCGATTTTACGAGCGGGGGGCGCGCGTTATCTCCCCTTCTCGGCGGCCGAACAGCGGGCGGGGGGGGGGGGGGGGCGACGTTCGATTTTACGAGCGCGGGCGCGGGCGCGCGCTTTATCTCCCCTTCTCATCTCCCCTTCTCGGCGGCCGGGCCGGCGTACCCTTCTACGTGCTGCGCTTTCGACGCGAAGAGAATTCTCTTAAACAAGCGTGCCCGCGGGCGCGCTTTATCTCCCCTTCTCATCTCCCCTTCTCGGCGGCCGGGCCGGCGTACCCTTCTACGTGCTGTGCTTTCAACTCGAAGAGAATTCTCTTAAACAAGCGTTTTCTAGAGTTGCGTGAGATCGGATCCAAAAAGAGTTAGTTGCCAGCCTCACTTCGTATAACATTACAATTTTTTGCTATCGCATTCATTGCTTCACCCTTGCGGTGAAACTGTGACTTTTTTTTATCCAAAACACCGATCATCTCAATATACTTCTATTTTCCTACAGGGTAGGCTCACGATGCGGTCTCCCTGGCTGGCAAGGCCTGTCAGGTCGAACTAGTTCGCTATGTAGCCTGTTAGGTTAATCAAATGTCCCGTTGTGATTGACATCAAATAAATATTTAGTTATCAACGTTCCTCGATAGGCCGTTTCCCGTACGCAGCTATCAATATGCAGTTTTCTCGTAGTTGGTAGCCACTATCAATCCGTCGCTGCGCTATGAGAAAAAAAACGTCATATTATTCAGTTTCACGAAGAGCGCGGAAGCGACAGTAAGGAACAATCGCTTGTACAAATAAGTGATCCAAGACTGCATCATTCAGCGTTATTCAGGCTCATAAAAGATATTATGAGCGCTTTCCACTGTGGCTTGACTTACTGCGCCTGCTCTCCGGTCTCAGCCAAAAACGGATGCCACTCATTTTACTCATTTGAAGACTTTCGAGGTCGCCTTCCTGAAACCACTTCGTGCCTTACGCTGGGACGGCGCTACATTGGGGGGCGGTGCAATGTTGCATTGTCGAAGCCGACTTCATGCTCGACAGTTAAGAGGGCGAATGTCGAGAGTCGTCGCAGTTTTGGTGCTAGGGCGAAACCGCGACAGTGAATGCGATTACAACAAAGTTGAATGTTATACGAAGTTGGCTAGCAGCTCACTTTTTCAGCCCAAGACCTGCTTTAACTCAAGAGAATGCAGGCCTAAGGTAACGCGGCCACTGCAGCGAGCGAAAAAACATTTATACTGTCTACGGTTTTAACGCGAACTTTGCGATGAGAAATAACACGTACAAAGTTTTAAACTGTCTCTTGATCTCTGTCAAGATATGGCGAGCGCCAACGAGGGTGACAACTGGCGGTTGTTCAGTCAGTCAGAGTTTCCTCTTTCTGCCGTAGACACGCAGCACGGCCTGTAGGACCACCCTATGGACCTTTAGCTCGATGCAAATGGCGGCCAAGCTTCTTCCCCGGCTTGAGTCCGCTTCAGCCGCGCTCGTCGTTGGCCTTCGCACGCTTTCACTTACGCATGGAACATACGACGCTGAACCCTATCGGAATACCCTGTGGCTGTGTTACAGTGCCATATATGATTATTGTCCCAGTGTGGCGCTGAGCACTTGGACACTGTCCCGTTTGGAAACCCATTGCGGGCAGAAATGAGGGATTTAAATTTGGATTTCCGAATTTTGAACTTGTACAGATCGTAATTATGACTTAACAGCGAGCACTGCGTCAAAAACAAATAAAACGCCGCATAAAATTCCTAAATCGAGCGTGCGGGATCAGAACTCGTTAGCCCAACGCAGCTTACATTCTGGGTTCGTCAACTAATAGGGACACTACGTTTTAAACATCGATGTTTTCTTTTTTTGCTCATCTCACAAATAATTTCAGTGGCCCGGCTTCTCATTTTTTTTTTCGAAACTCAGACTTCAGTCTCGTCATGCACGCGACAACCAAATAGAGGATAGTTGATTTGTTTGCAAGGTGCTGTGCAGGGTGAGAACACCCGTCTGGCACGCCTTGAAGTAAATCATATCATAGTACCAGAAGATGTGCGTGGTACTGACACTGATTCACTAAGGGGATAGTCATTTCTATGTAGAAAATTTCGACTTCTGAAAGTCATACTGATCACATCAGCTTTCGCCACCTACATGGACATATTATTTTGTCATTTGGGTTTATGTTTGGCGTACTACAGCCATATTGCTTCCCTCTTGTCGGCTTAAAGCTTTACTTCACGCACCACGTTCACTGTTAAGAACGTAGATATTACCTGTATTGCGAACAATCAATAACTGTTCGAATCGAGTTTCGAACACAAGTGACTCAGACAAGGTCATATTAGCTTATTAAACTGTATAAATCATCAGCTAAAAGCACGGTGATTGAGCTTTGTTAACAAACTAGCTTCCTTCACAATGGATAAGTGCTGCCGGTGACATAAGGCTCGGTACGAGCCAATATGCGAGGACGGACCGCCACGGAAGAATAATGTAGATTATGAGACTAATACAGGTGTTTTTCTGTGTTGAGAATATGCTCTCACGATGTGGTTAGGAGTATGAACTTCACGGCACTCGATCACACAACTCCGTGAATGTGCGCGCTATAGGGAGGATTGTTATGGCGTATACGTAAGCCGGTCGCCTAATTATAATCTATGAACTAGATATCCGTTCGACACAAGATATTATATTACTCTGAAGATCTTCCATAAAAATTGCGCACGACAGCTCATGATCTGTTGTCAAATTTGATGCAAAATCCGCCCAGCGCGTCCAGTTTTCTTCGATGTGCCTCCAGTGTCCCATTGCGCGGACAGACATTGTTCAGTGTCCTTAGTGCTTCCCAGCATAGGCTTGCGCACAAATGGCGCAAGGAGAGCGGGAGGGGGGCCAGCTTTAATCATCTGCAGAGTGGCGCCAAGTCTGTCCTATACTATTACTGAGTCGTGCCTTTCTTGTCACTGTACATTGCGCAAGTTGGCCCGGGTGGTTTTTGACAATAGAGGCGGCCGAGGACGATTGATTTTGCCTTTCAAGAGTTGTTTACTTCCCATCGTTACCCCCGGCATTCCGGGAACCAAAAGCATGTCATCTTGGGAAGCACGTCATCGCTTCATTTTAATTTATTCCTCCACCACTGCGAAGCTTCTTTCTTTTCCAAGTCGACCAGTAAGGGGGGTGGCCGTAGTAAGACTTACCCCTCCCCCGGCCTCCATAATGGGCAATCCTGCGCACGGCTATGCCACCCAGTACTCTGTGAGACAATGGCCCACACTGTGCCCAGTGCCTTTCAGTGCATTGGGATGCACTGAAAGCGCTATGTAGCGTGTCCCATTGCCTCCGAGTACCCTCTGAGACGCAGGGACACATTGTACAGCACTTCAACTGCCGTCCAGTGAGCTGAAAGGCATTGAGAGACCCTGGAAACACTGTTTTTTTTTTCGATGGGAAAGGGAAACATGTTATCGAACAGGGACTCAATGTATAAACAGCACCCTTTCAATGAACACTTTCTTCTCGAGTGTCCAGGTCTTTTGTTTGTTTGTTTGTTTGTTTGCGCTGTAATGAATTACTTCGAGATAAAATAATTCACCCAGCAATGAGTATTGTTCAACAAACGACGTGCTAGGCGATGATATTGATTTGGATTTTATAAAAAACCACAGGCCGACACCGACGGCGCCTGGAATGTTCCTGGGGTGACAAACAATGGTCATCGCAAACATCAAAATTTGAAAACCCAAATTTTAAAAGAAATTGATCACATCATCTAAGTTGAGGGATCGGTGGAACATTTCAGTAGATGTAAAATCGCATTTATCCACCTTTAAAGCATGATCGTGGCATTTTAAGAACTTTAAGATATCACTTTTCCGAACGCATTAGAAGTCATGGTCTTTTATTGTGTTATAGAACCGTTGAGTGGTAATGACAGAAGAGCGAGATTACAAATTGCCACATGGTAAGCCCTAAGGTAGCCTTTCAGGAAATAAAAAATCTAGCATTAATAACCGCCACCTACGCTGTAATTTCGGTGGCCGCGCAGTTCAGTATTCTTTTACATTGAATGTTTCACACATGTGTGATGTTTTAAGTGAATATGTTGGTTCAATCTAAATATAAAACTCTGCTTATTAGCAATGGTCATGTTGTGGTCTTTCATATACCAGGATAACTGGACATGCTTCAATTATTTGATGTGAGCAGGAATAGTATTGTTGCATCGCATACGCTTATTGATTGCTATTCATTTTTACTCTTCTTTTAAGGGAACGTGCCAGTAATAGCAGAACAGCTAGTCTTCGCGAGCAAAGACACAAGTTGTGGTGTCTTCAAAGTGGTGCTGCCATTTCCTGGTATGTTGTATCGATATTGGTCTTATATTTTGCTTTGTTGCAGTGGCAGTTTTGAGGCTAGATATGATCATAAGTACATGATCACGAAGGGGATCAGTCACTTCGTCGAAACAAACTCAAATTTATTGACAATTGAGGAAGCGATGGTTTTGATGTGTTTTTGTGCCAAATACAAAAATGAAATCGTGAATTTGCTTGAAAGAGTTCTGTGGAAAAAATGTCTTTGGGCAGCGAATATTCTTGGCCTCAAAGACTTTTGCTGTTCACCCATTGTTCCAAGAAATAATTATTGTTTGTAATACAAAGAACAGCTACTAGAAAAATGTATACAACATCATCATTAGAGAGCTATTTAGAAAGCGTACAAGAGTGAACGTTCACCGAATAGGTGTTGTGACACTAAGTACAGGCCGGTAAGTTTAGATTACAGTGATTCTGTGTGAACAGGAATAGCACCTGCCTTCTGTGTACCTTCTTACGCCTGATAAATTGCAAAGTACTGTGTGCTACTCGATACAAGCCTTGGGGTTTACGGGTTGCTTGAAGTAGCTTCGCCAGTTTAAACACTGTGCACTGATCATTTTCTGCTCAAGTATTTCAGCTGCTATTGACGCATGTATAATGATACTACCCAGCTGGGCTGTTATGTGAGCGTTCAGCGTGGAAGGAGCTACAAAAGGCAAGCTGATGTTACCTGATTCTTTTCACTTGATGCGGGCTATTGACAATGAGTAACCGCTGCTCTTGTCGTGGAGCACAGATATGCGGTGTCCGCAAAGCCACTTCAAGCGCTAAGACTTGTACTACTGGGGTTATAAAGTGCAGTCAATCGAAAGTTCACGTTCTTTTGTTGTCTTTTTTCGTTCTGGCAGCCGAATTAATTTGTAGCTCCTACTCACGGATATGTGTTATGGTTTTATAGCTATGACAAGGTCGAGTAACGCACGAGTTCCACGCTTTTTCCTTTATAGAGAATGTGAGAAGCTGGCGCTTTCAGGCGTTCGTTTCCTGCTGACTTGCTTACGCTACGGAAATATCTTTCGGATAGACACCTGTGGGATGCCTCACGGCAGCCTTCAGTTGTCGTAAGTTTTGGTAACGTCCACACGAATGCGCGTGGACTTCCTGGCTACCGGCTGAGTATCAGTGTAGAGGGGACACAAAATAAAATATTTTATGTCTATCCCATGGGCTATAGAGTAACTAAATCAGTGCTTAGACACATACGGCAAGTACTCCTAAATGACGTCTAAAAGTGTGGGTATGCGTTTGAAAGACCCAAAGCTCTGTCCTGTCGGTACTCGCTTGAGGCTCCTCCCTAAGGAATTCCATTTACTATTTGTCACAAATATTGATGATAAAAACGGTGAAATCGACACGTTCTCAGCGTCAGCATTATATGTCCACCGTAGGCTTGTGCGCCGCCGCCGTAGTTCCAAGAATCATCACGCCACCGCCGCTGCCGCTCAAGAATGGTGGCGCGCCGCCGTTAATTTTAAAGACGATAGTCTTTCTTGGGATACCTAAACGGAGAAAGAATTTTGGTCTGTCTGTCTGTCTGTCTGTCCGTCTGTCTGTCTGTCTGTTTGTCTGTTTGTCGGCACGTCACACGATTGAGTTAGTTGGCCAAACTTTAACCCCCCTGCCATACGACCTCCAATCATGACCAAGAAGCACGTGTTCATACGGGTGAGCGTGGGCAATTAAAAATCAAATATTACGCATACCTGAGGCACAACATCAATACCTTAGTACTAATCACAGTGTTCCTTTAAAACAAAATCTATAGATACGTAATTATAAAGATCCTAGTGTTTATTACGCGGCGCTGCTGTGTACAAAACAAGTCTCCGCCCAGTGATTTAACTTCGACGCTGTGGCTGGCTGTGGTGCTGCCACCTGGCAGCAGCATTGTTCAACACAAGCCGATGTTCCCCGGTAGCGCTGTAGATGGCGTCCTCTTCTGTTTTATCAATGCCAGCCAGATGCGGCTGATTCATCGTAGAAGAGCGCTGTCTCAGGCAAGGCAAAACATATATGGCCGCTTGATGAAATACGACCCACTCTACAAGACATGATCAGAGAACGCAGAGAAAAGACCGACGACCAAATTTCAGCGGAGAAACGCCGGCGTCCGTCTAAGCGCGCCCGGAAAACGTCCGAAAAACGAGCCCAGCGGCTAGCCCGGCTATTAAATTGTGGTACTCATGCCGCTCATGCAGTGCAGTCGGCACAAGACTATCGTCTTTCGACGACATTTGCAGCGAAGCATGCAGATACGCGGCCAATTTTTTTTCTTTGAAACTGAACGGGGAATGTGGACATAAAATACATGACTCCACCGGCGGCGATCTTCTCGATGTGTCTATGTAATGGACTTCCCAAACCAGCCTCCGCTGACTGGCGGGAGCTCGGCAAGAAGGGCACCCTGTGTTTCCTTGTTATTCTTCTGCAAGTCATTTTGAGGTCACGCAGCTTTCACAACTCTCGACCCAATTGACAGGGACGGAGTGCGCTTCAACCACAGAGAAAAAAAAATAGGAGGGAGCACGCCTAGCGTCTACAAGCCCACCTCCTCTGAAGCCGCTATACCTCCTCAGGTTCGTGTCATAATTCCCATCATGCTCCTCTGTCATTTCCTTTTTCTTTGGTGGCCTCATGGAAAATGAACGAAAAATTGACGAGCGCGCGCGCCTTGCGTCCGCAAGCCAACATCCTCCGAGTTCACTCACCCTCGTGTTCCACGCTGTGGTCACAATTCTCAGCATGATCCCGTTTCATTTTTGTATGGCTCCTGAATTATTCTCCATGTGTCCCCCTAGTGGACTTTCCATTTTAGGCCGCCGCTCATTAGCTGTAGTTCGGGGAGCAGCGCGCCCATGTTTCTGATTTTTGGGCGTCCGCAACGTCATTTCGACGTCACGAAGCTTTCACAAGTCTCGACACAAATGAGAGGGACGGAATGCGTCAGCGCAACAAGTACAGTCCCCAGAGATCCGCTTTTGGGCACACATCTCTGAGGACATCGGTATAATGCGGCCGCCAGTATAACCTACCTTCGGAGGTCGGTACGCTATCCCTGCATCGTCCTAAAACATCTGAGACACATTCATAATCAAGTTCAGACTTGACAAGTTCCTGTTTCTGTAAATTTCGTCCCCTTTCTCTTTCGCTGCGAATGTGCTGGAGGGTTGATTGCGTCGATGAGGTGACATCACGGCTCACCTATTTTTCGAGCAACTGAGTGCCTTCTGCCGAAATGGACCGCGGACATCTCCTTTGGTTTGACAAGTCGCGAATAGCTCCGCGGAAGTTCTTGCATATGTCTTTCCTCCAGAAGTCTCACAAGTATTGCCTGATCTCAACTTTCTGGCTTACAAAACTCGCTGGATGGGATATTCTTAAGTGCCTTGAACCTAGTGCACTGTGCATAGATAAACCAAATAGATAAGTAATATATATCGATGCGTCGCTACGCTTTTTTCCTTTAATTTTTACTGAAGTAGATTGACAAATAAATATAGCGCTAAAGACCATAAAACACTTAGAATAGCTGAGCTAGTTCCGTAGGTATTCATGTTAAAAAACTGCTAGTGCAAACGGGGACATAACAGAGCAGCTAAAAGAGTGAATAGTTATCTCTCGCGTAGACAACCACGTGCACCTGACTTGTTGGGTATCGCCTCGGGCCTGGGCATGCGCAAATATCTACTTGTGCCTACATGCTCTTCCGCGACTGTGTCATTTTTCAGTTCATAGCGGTGTTTTCGGTGTCTTGACTACTCTGGCTTTGCTGTTTTTAAAGATCCCCAAAACAGCTTCTGCCAATACAAAAAACGTGCGCTTGCTCTCTCGGCATTTTTTCGTCTTTCCGGCGCACTTCGTGACGCCTCACGTGACATCATTAGCGTACATACTCTCGAACGGATCATATACTAGAAATCTTACTTGTGAATTGTCTCCCACCCTGCTTTGCCATGCAGTCACCGACATATTCTTCCTTGTATCGCAAGACTATCGTGCCCGATCGACTGATTTCGCTCCATTGTGTGCGTTTTCGACTGCGCAAGCGGATATAACAGGTTGTAGCCGACAAGCGCGAAATCCTGATAAGCTCAATGCTTAGTGCTGACATTGTACGCGTGCTTTATGAAGCAATAGGTGTCGACGAGACATAACCTGCAAGAAGGGTAGTAAAGGCGAGAACTAAACCAATGGAAAGGCGGCAGATCATTGGAGTCTTGCAACGGACGAACTCTTTAGAGCGGAGAAGATGCCGTTTTCCTTAAAAAAAGCGGGCGCGTTTACACGGTTTTGGTGGTGGTGATGGTGTGCCGGCGTGACCACCCTCACTGCGCATGCGCCTCTCCTCCTCTCTCCCCTCTTGCGCTCCCCCCCTCTCTCCTCTAGGCATCCCTGCCCGCGGCGTCCACACTCCCCACTGCGCACGCGCGTCCCCCCCTCTCTCTCCTCTCCTACGCTCCCCCTCTCTCCTATAGGCATACCTGCCCGCGGCGTCCACACTCCCCACTGAGCATGCGTGTCCCCCCTCTCCCCTCTGCTACGCACCCCCCCCTCTCTCGCCTCGCGACGCCGACGCCGGCAGCGTCTGCTAGCGAGTTTCTTGGTTGAAAAAACCGACTGCTCGCGCTGCACAACCGTTCACTGGCCACCCCGTATATATGGCAATGGATCTTGACCTCCAAGGTGGTGCCGGTGGGAGATTTCTCCTGTGCGTTGTTGAACAATAAAAATTCGCAGCGTGCGCGTTAACTAAAAGCGGAGTGCGGGTCTCTGTGTCCAGTCGGAGTATTCTGTCTCTCATTGCCCATTAGCAGCGATTGGCATGTTCCAGTAGGAAACACTGCTCCATCACTGCCTGCTTTGCGCCTCCCCAGTTTTCTCTCCTGCGCAACGCTGCGATGAGCGCCAGCGTCAACGCCGCCGCCAGTGTAAGCGTTAGCGCCCGCTGCTTCACATCTACACATGGTTCCCTTTAGCGGGAGATGGTGTAATTTTTTTTGTACCATAGAGACGATATTTTTCTTTCCCTCTGACTAGTTCAGTACCATCACAACTTGGTGATATACTCGGATGTCAGAAATTAAAGCCACTCGTACTAAACCACAGACTCCTCTTTAGTGGGTTAAGCAGGAAGAACAGAGGAAGTGCCTAAGACAGGCTGGCCGAGGTTTCGATAGGCGGACCTACCTTTGTCAAAGGCGCCTTGTCGTCCTTGGCGTGATAGTTTTAAGGAGGTTAGTAATGACGTCATCTCCTGTGGTGGCGCATGTCCGTGCTGGTAATTGCCGTCTGAAAAGAAAAATCTATAAAGCAGATGAGTGTAGCCCCTGTCTCATTTCAAGCAAGGCTGCAATGGCGCTAAAGAATCTTTTCTCGGAGGTGAGGAGAACTGGAGTTGTAAAGATAGGGGGGGGAGGAAAGAAGGAATTAAAGGCGAGGGGAAAAAAAGAAAAAAAAAGGAGAGAAGGAAGGTAGGGGGGGGGGGGTGTACAACAAAATCGGAGCTGCCACAAGTATGAGTGAAGGAAAGACGAAGAATGAAACTTCGAAAACCAGCAGACCGGCGTCGCGTCGGGCTACCGCGAAGGTATTCGACGATATGGCGTCCGTCTATTTCAACCAACCGCCCATGAATGGGAAGCACCAAAGGAAAGCAGTCACAAAAGAGGGAGAAGCGGGCGGCGTACTTTTAAAAGTCAAAATGTCGATGGTAAGTGCTACCGGAAAGAGTGCCACAGAAAAACGTGTTTAATGGGGGGAAGTCATTGGCAGACATATGCATCAAGCTTCACTGTACGTGGCTGTCTCGGGGGAATCGCCTCGCAAATTAGGCGGCTCGACGCCTGAAAAAAAAAAAGAAAGAGAAAAGGACGGGTTGGGTATAGGGACAGTGGGGGGGGCACAAATGCAATAAGACTCGGAGAACTTCCTGGGGGGCTGAGGAATTTGAGAGTGCGGGGGCGGAACTAGTCTTAGAAGCGGTGAAAGAAAGAAAAGGTAGCAGTGCTTAAGAGGTTCTCAAAAATAAAAAACTTCATAAGAGTAGTATATGTATATATCAATATATACACACATACAAGCACATATATGTATGTAAAATTTAAATATTGGAAGAGAACATTAATAGTATGATGTGTAGGCTAGGAACGATTCTATGTGATACTGGTTGTGGTCATTCGAAGGTTGAGCGTATTTCCTGTCTCTCAATATTACAGTAATTTTGTTATGGCTTTTAGTGATTCCAAATTGCCACGTGCTAGATTGATTCCTGATGGGTGTAGGGATTTAAATTTGTGTATCAAATACGATTCCATGTATTTTCCATCACGTGGTGACCGGAAATTTCTTTGTAGAATGTAAAGTTTGGCTTGGTCGAAATTGTGGTCCTGTTGATTCAAGTGGCTGGCTACTGCTTTTGCTAAGTTGTGTTTTGTGTCTGCACGGTGGCCGTTCAGTCTTACATGAATTGGCTGTCCAGTTTCGCCTATATATTGTTTTTTACAGGTGGAACACTCAAGACAATATATTAAGTTGTTTGACGTACAGGTGAAGCTCGATGTAACCTTGTGAATGTAATCCGATGCTGTGCTTTTTACGCTGGTAGCCGGCTGTACATGTTTGCAAGTGGAGTATCTGGAGCGGCCACAGGGACCAGATGTTGTACTAGTCTCCTTTGAGTTTTGCATGGACGAGCATGTCTTTAAAATTGGCGTTGCGTCTGTAGGCGACCTTAGGTGGTTCGGGAAAGATTTTCTTAAGTTTCTCGTTGGTCGTTAGAAATGGATAGTATTTTGTGAGGATGTTGTTTACGTTTGGAAGCGCATTAGAAAACTTTCTAGTGAGAAGAGTGCTTGTCGTTGTTGTTGTTCTAGAGCGTGGTTTGAGTGCCTCATTGCGGTCTAGTTTCTGTGCGTCCGTATAAGCTTTGTCAAGGAATGTTTTAGGAGGGTTTCTGTTTGATAGTGTTCCTTTTAGGGTCGTAAGTCTGTTTACGTAAGCATCGTTTTCTATGCATATGCGGCGTAATCTTGTTGCCTGGTTCTTGAAAATGCCCTGTTGGCCAAATGACAATGCTTCCATTTGGCCAATAGAGAAGTACAAGTACGAAGCTTACAGACAACTGAACAACCCTGAACACTACCGCAAACTAGACAACGATCCCACAGAACAATATACACACTCACAATTACCAACCAGCTTAGATCCCTGTTAGCGGATGAACTGATAACTCCATCAGAATTTCAATTTCTGATACCTAAAACAAAGCCGCAGGGAGGTCTCACCTCCTTCCAAAAATTCACAAAATAGCACCCACAGAATTATACACTGCCACTATTCCAGGGCGCCCAATATTATGGAACAAGAACACCCCAACCGAGAACCTCTCCGCATTCCTAAACCACTTTCTAGGTGTTATTCCAAAGACATTGCCGTCATTTGTACAAGATACACCCCACCTACTGAGAATAATAGAGGAAATTAATAGGAACGGCACATTACCGCAGGACGCCATTCTCGTCACACTAGATGTTACCGCCTTATACAAAAATATTCCTATCCCCGAGGGCTTAACTTCAGATCAGCTAACCTTATCGCGACAGAACTTACAACATTCTACTGAAGTATATTTAACACTACTTGGACTAGTATTATCAAACAACTACCTTGAATTTGAAGAAAATTACTACCTTCAGATACAGGGAACAAGCATGGGCACCCCATTTGCTCCCACTTACGCAAATATATTCATGGGAATTCTGGAAACAGAATTCCTGTCTCGCTGCGTGAACAAACCCCACACATACCTTCGGTACATCGACGACATATTTATAATATGGGGACATGGCCGAGAAAATCTAGCTAAATTCACATCATTCGTAAACTCCTTTCATTCAACAATAAAATTTACCTCCGATACCTCGACTGAGCGCATAAACTTTCTAGACACGACCATATATCTTGAAAATGGCATAATAAAGACAACTCTGTCTAAAAAACCATTTTACAAGCAACAATACCTAGATTATACAAGCCACCACCCCAGACACTGTAAACAGGGCATTTTCAAGAGCCAGGCAACAAGATTACGCCGCATATGCATAGAAAACGATGATTACATAAACAGACTTACGACCCTAAAAGGAACACTATAAAACAGAAACCATCCTAACACATTCCTTGACAAAGCTTATACGGACGCACTGAACCGCAATGAGGCAATCAAACCACGCTCTAGAACAACAACAACGACAAGCACTCTTCTCACTAGAAAGTTTTCTAATGCGCTTCCAAACGTAAACAACATCCTCACAAAATACTATCCATTTCTAACGACCAACGAGAAACTTAAGAAAATCTTTCCCGAACCACCTAAGGTCGCCTACAGACGCAACGCCAATTTTAAAGACATGCTCGTCCATGCAAAACTCAAAGGAGACTAGTACAACATCTGGTCCCTGTGGCCGCTCCAGATGCTCCACTTGCAAACATATACAGCCGGCTACCAGCGTAAAAAGCACAGCATCGGATTACATTCACAAGGTTACATCGAGCTTCACCTGTACGTCAAACAACTTAATATATTGTCTTGAGTGTTCCACCTGTAAAAAACAATATATAGGCGAAACTGGACAGCCAATTCATGTAAGACTGAACGGCCACCGTGCAGACACAAAACACAACTTAGCAAAAGCAGTAGCCAGCCACTTGAATCAACAGGACCACAATTTCGACCAAGCCAAACTTTACATTCTACAAAGAAATTTCCGGTCACCACGTGATGGAAAATACATGGAATCGTATTTGATACACAAATTTAAATCCCTACACCCATCAGGAATCAATCTAGCGCGTGGCAATTTGGAATCACTAAAAGCCATAACAAAATTACTGTAATATTGAGAGACAGGAAATACGCTCAACCTTCGAATGACCACAACCAGTATCACATAGAATCGTTCCTAGCCTACACATCATACTATTAATGTTCTCTTCCAATATTTAAATTTTACATACATATATGTGCTTGTATGTGTGTATATATTGATATATACATATACTACTCTTATGAAGTTTTTATTTTTGAGAACCTCTTAACCACTGCTACCTTTTTCTTTCTTTCACCGCTTCTAAGACTAGTTCCGCCCCCGCACTCTCAAATTCCTCAGCCCCCAGGAAGTTCTCCGAGTCTTATTGCATTTGTGTCCCCCCACTGTCCCTATACCCAACCCGTCCTTTTCTCTTTCTTTTTCTAAGGCGAAAGCCTTTAATGTCTCATGCTCACGTCCGTCCGGTGTCCGTCCGGCGCCCGTCCGTCCGTCCGTCCGGCGGTAGTGCTGGTGGTGTGCGTCCTGACCACCCTTACTGCACATGCGCAAACCCTTCCCACGCACCTCCTCTCCTACGCTTCCCTCTCTCTCCTCTAGGTATCCCTCCCGCCCGCGGCGTTTACACACCCATTGCGCATGCGCGTCCCCTCCCCCCTCTCTCTTCTAGGCATCCCTCCCGCGGCGCTTACACCCCATTGCGCATGCGCGTCCCCCTGCCCCCTCCCTCTCCTCTCCTCTGCTTCCCCCTCTCTCTCTCTCCTCTAGGCATCCCTCCCCGCGGCGTCTACACCCCTCACTGCGCATGCGCGTCCCCTCCCCCCTCTCCAACGCTCCCGCTCTCTCGCCACGCAACGCCGACGCAGGCAGCGTCTGCTAGCGAGTTTCTTGGTTGAAAAAACCGAATGCTCGCGCTGCACAACCGTTCACTGGCCACCCCGTATATATGTCAATGGATATTGACCTGCAAGGTGGTGCCGGTGGGAGATTTCTCCTGTGCGTTGTCGAACGATGAAAAATTCGCAGCGTACGCTTTAACTAAAAGCGGACTGCGGGTCTCTGTGTCCAGTCCGAGTCTTCTGTCTCTCATTGCCCAGCAGCGATTGGGATGTTCCAGTAGGAAACACCCGTCCATCACTGCGTGCTTTGCGCCCCCCAGGTTTCTCTCCTGTGCAACGCTGCGATGAGCAACAGCGTCAACGCCGCCGCCAGTGTAAGCGTTAGCGCCCGCTGCTTCGCATCTACACAGGGTTCCCTTTAGCGGTGGATGGTGTAATCTTTAAGGCGAAAGCCTTTAATGTCTCATGCTCACGTCCGTCCGGTGTCCGTCCGTCCGGCGTCCGTCCGTCCGTCCGTCTGTCTGTCTGTTCGCCCGTCCGTCCATCCATCCATCCGTCTGTCCGTCCGTCCGTTCATCCGTCCATGTCCGTCCGTCCGTCCATCCGAGCTCTGGCACGGAGCCAGGTGGCCGCCGGGATGCGCAGGCGGACGCGGGTCGCGTCGGACTCTATAGCGCTCGCGCTTTGCTTGCGTAGCGTCGCTGTGCCCAGAGTTTGCAATCATTCTGACCGACGCCGTCTCAATGGACCCAGGCGTTCACGGAATACACTTTCCAATTTACAAAGGGTCCGTCAACTTAAGAGCTGGAACGCGGATGGCGTTTGCACGATGCGCAAAGCGCGAGAAAATACTAACGCATGCGAACGGAGGAAGATGAGTCTCGCGTCCCGCTGCGATTCGCGGTAAAAAAATTAAAGAGGAAAACACGCACCCATTAGGTTTGTGTCTTACGCCACTGAGAGTGTAAAAGAAAAAAAGACATGGCATAATCAGTGGAATGGCCACACGCTTTCGCCGAACACACTTTGGAATGTACAAAGTGTCCTTCAATTTTTTTTTTCAGGCGTCGAGCCGCCTAATTTGCGAGGCGATTCCCCCCGAGACAGCCACGTACAGTGAAGCTTGATGCATATGTCTGCCAATGACTTCCCCCATTAAACACGTTTTTCTGAGGCACTCTTTCCGGTAGCACTTACCATCGACATTTTGACTTTTAAAAGTACGCCGCCCGCTTCTCCCTCTTTTGTGACTGCTTTCCTTTGGTGCTTCCCATTCATGGGCGGTTGGTTGAAATAGACGGACGCCATGTCGTCGAATACCTTCGCGGTAGCCCGACGCGACGCCGGTCTGCTGGTTTTCGAAGTTTCATTCTTCGTCTTTCCTTCACTCATACTTGTGGCGGCTCCGAATTTGTTGTACACCCCCCCCCCCCCCTACCTTCCTTCTCTCCTTTTTTTTCTTTTTTTTCTCCCTCGCCTTTCTTTCCTTCTTTCCTCCCCCCCCCCCCCCCTATCTTTACAACTCCAGTTCTCCTCACCTCCGAGAAAAGATTCTTTAGCGCCATTGCAGCCTTGATTGAAATGAGACAGGAGCTACACTCATCTGCTTTATAGATTTTTCTTTTCAGACGGCAATTACCAGCACGGACATGCGCCACCACAGGTGATGACGTCATTACTAACCTCCTTAAAACTATCACGCCAAGGACGACAAGGCGCCTTTGACAAAGATAGGTTTACCTATCGAAACGTCGGCCAGCCTGTCTGAGGCACTTCCTCTGTTCTTCCTGCTTAACCCACTATGCGTTTCCATTTGTCGGCTCCCATCTTGATTTTGGGACTTCTCTTTAGTACGATAACAAGAACTAAGCTGGACACAGAATTATAGCATTTGAGTTATTGGCGGAAGGCAGCATTGCCCTTAAATTCCCATGTTCCTCAGGAAGCCCATAATAATTCCAGTTTAACCTAAGCACAAATCCTGAGAGTTCTCCGTCTTGCCAAACGCAAATGAAGGAAACCAAGTCTGGTTTGTGTTAGGTCACAAATAACAAAAAAATTGTGTGTTTCGCTATATACCTGACAACCGTTTCTTAATCCACGTTCGGAGGCATCATCAGTATTTAGGGAGGCAGCATATGTGACCCTATCATATGCTCATATCATAAGTGTAGTTAGTACACCTGTTTCCATAAAACTTGAGTTCCTCTGTCACAAAGAAAAGCCACTTGTCACGTGAAAATGCTAGCATATGAAGCTCTCCTTAGGACCCTTTTAAAGAATATGAGCATAGCTTAATGTCTGGGCTTGATCACTTGCTCAATCATAAGCATATCTGTGCCTGCGACTTCTATTCAAATATGCACACTTAGAGTCTTAAAGGTACGACGCTGTGAGAGAAAGTAAATATTCACATGAGACAATTCTTCTATTTCAGGTGAAGATCCTTGGTATGACCTGAGAGTAAAGAATTCTTCTATCCTGGCTGGCCCAAAACAGGATTGTTCAAAGTATTTCAGAGAAGCCTTAACTCGAGGACAAAAGAAGGCAGTGCCTACCAAAGGCGGGAGCAGTAAGGGTGCGGCAAACCCTATTTATGATCATAAGTGCCAACGTATACTTCGACCGCCCCCAGTATTTCAGCCGCCCTTACTGAAAGATGAGCACTTGTGAGCACCTTTTAGGATGCTTGAGGAAATTTTGAGCAATAAAACTGTTGGTGTATTCGTGTTCAACAACTGTTAACCTACACCACATGACATATTTCTTTAGCTGCATTATATGTTAAAAAGGAAAAAAAGGCGCATTGTGGCAGTCACGCCCCCGTCAACTGGTGCATCGAAGACGCTCTAGCTCGGTGTCAGAGCGACATATTCGTACAGCACCCCGGGGAGCCCTTGCCATCGTTAAACACCTGTAATTGATAGAGATGGTGAGTGTTCACAGCTGTACATGTGAGATCTCTTAACAAGTTACCGCTGGTGTGTTGTCAAATCACAGCGCCCAGCCGTACGCCGTTATGTATTGTGATGCACACTACAAGCGGAACCCTGTTTGTTCAGTGGAACGGACGACGCTTATGTAGAGCACTGCGTCAAATGTTATAGGATAGGGTTCACAAGAAATAGGAGGAGGCTACGAACATACGTGCGACCTGACACTCAACCTTTGCATAGTAGGTACAAAGCCCCACGTGCCACTTAAAAATTTTTTGCAGTTGCACTCAACGTCAAAGAGGTATACGAAGTGCGGGGCAGTGATTCGCCTGCCCTTCGGCAATGGTGGCGTTAATGGGTAAGCAAGCGTTGGCGTTCTAAATGGGCAGCCTGCTTAACGTGTATGGCGGTAAAGGAAACCACCATTTGTGATGCTGTAGAGCCCTCTCTCCTCCTCCTCCTCCTTTCCCCCCTCCCATTTTCGTCCTCCTCATCTTCACTTACCTTTCCGCTGATTCCGATGATTCCCCCCGAGTCTGAGGCCACCGCTTCCTTGTGCTTTTCCTATAGAAACATCACGCGCTGGGTAGCAACTGGAAATGAGAATTTCGTGGAAAGACGGAATAAAAGATGTTATCGAAAATGCTTAAAGGGGTCGTGAAACGTTTTCAGAAAATTTTCAACTACGTGTGTATTCAGAATCCTGGCCGTCCATTCAATACTATACCTCGATTCATTTCATCGTGCGGGTTCAGTTAATAGCTATAAAAACACAGTTTCGATTCCCCGCTCACGTTCCCCTCAACTGTAAAGATGACGTCACTTTAAGTCAGCCAATGAAAAGTCTCTGTCGTCGACGAAACATGGCGACACAGCGATGTTTGCTGAGCCATAGTTGACCGAGGTTCGTAGCATCGTACCTGTTCGATTGCGGTGCCGTATGCAGTCACGGACGTTGTTTCCACTTTGTTAAGTTGGGCGGCACTGTCTGCCGATGCACATGGTAGGCACAGCGAGGACTAAGCCACCCAAAACACGCCGTAAAATACAACCTAATGCAACCAGCAACCTTCGCTCGCTCGCCGCGCCGAGCGAGCGAAGGAAACAAATGACGGAGCCCGGATGTACTAGAAAGCGGAACCAAGCAGATCACTCGCTGTACTTTCACAGTATAAATAGCTAAGAGCGCAAAATTTGCCTCGTTATTTTTTCTTTCCTAGGTTCCTATAAATCTATCATTTTGGAGCAAAAAAAGCTAACGCTCTGTTTATAACTTCTCTTACCATGACGTTTCACTGACGTCACATGTTGGTGCCTATGACGGCCGGCAGGGGCGCATTGTCGTTTAGGAGCCCAAGAAAACTGCGATTTCAAACGGGCGTCATTAATTATAGACTGGATATGACGCCGAAATATTTCGGAATCGGCAAGTCCAATCCTTAATGAAGCAGGGAAAATTACAATCGGGCAGCTTCATTTTCGTTTCACGACCGCTTTACGTGTGAATATTCATACTTGTTGCCTGGCTTACATTAAACTTGTCAGGTAAACACGGCCGTCTTTTTTTTCTGTCAATCGAGGGCCGGTGGCTTGATTCAGGCATATAAAGATAGCCCATGGAAATTGTGACATGTAACACAAAAATACTTTTGCAATGCTTTTACAGTTCCTTCACCGCGTCCGTGCGATGCCCGTTTCATGAAACATTAACTGAATGTGCCATATTATGCATAATGATAGTACCTAAACCTTATGCCCGTGATGTACGTCAACTGACATGTGTAACATTAATAATAACAACTAGGATCTTACACACCAAAATTGCCAAAACCACGATATGATTATGAGGCATGCCGTAGTGGAGGGCTCCGGAGATGTCCACCCTCTGGTGTCCTTCAACGTGCACAGAGAGCGCACAGTACACAACCTTCTATCATTTCGCCTCCATTGAAATGTGACCGCCACGGCGATGATCGAAACCACGACATCTGGTTCAGCAGCCGATAACCGTAGCCACTCTTCCACCTCGGTGAACCATCCATATTTGTGTCACGTCTAACACCTCTTAGCATCTTCTGTAAAGGTGCTACACATAGCGCCGCGACGTGAACTACATTGCATTTAAATCGACAAATTACCGTTTCTCTTTAGATCTCAGGCATCTCCTTATTGACAGTTATCCAGTATCCTTCCTTCTTTAGCAAACATCTTCAAATCACCCTGGTAGAGTTGTTAATTGGTAATTAGCGCTGGGTATGTAGCGCTAACAACGTCTCGTGCAAACGGTTGAAATGTGACAACTTGAATGGCATGAAAAGTGCGGCACCAACAGTGCAATGGAACACTTGTGACGATGCCGTGGCGTAATGCCTTTGTTGAATCGCGTGGGTTTCACAGTGTAGATGAAATCGTGCTAAACAGATCGTTTAGCCGCATTACGCAATTCAGGGCGGTGGTACAGTGTATGGCAAATGTCTTCATTCATGAAATTTAAGGTTATAAAAAACTGCAAAATAATGAATGTCTCCTTTTACGCGAAGCAATGCGATGCCTTCGTGTCCATAAAGTTCCACTACTCTTTTTAACAGCGAAAGCTGTTATGACATCACAACAAGGATGCCGTAGTTGTCCGTCACCGCCGCCGATGTCCGTAACCGCTATCGCACGAAATAAGAAAAAAAAACGCTAGGCCTGAGCGGAGCGCGCTGCACAGTCACAGCGAAAGCTGGAAGAGCAGCCTTTCTAGAGCATTTTTTAAACACTCTTGGTACAACTACTACAAGTACACTTACATGGTACCCACTACGTCATTAATCATCATAATTTTTTGTAGTGGGGGAAGTGTCCACTGTGACATTATTCGTCATTCTTCGTAAAAGCGCGGTACCCGCTACACACTTGTAACACATTACGTGCACTTTGTTCATGCTGTGGCTGACGACGATGAAAAATTATACCTGCTTTTGTAATGGGTTGGAGCGTCAAACAACCCACTCGTTAAGCAATTCGCATTCAGTGACGCCTGGCTGTTACTTTACTGTTCTAAAACGCTTCATTACACATGTTAACACGATTCCTTACCCGACATGAAGCCTGCATATGGTCGGTTTGCAACGCAGTTTCAAGCACCACAAAAAAAAAAAGAAAAAAAACCGGCGTAGCTCAGTGGTAGAGTATAGGGCTGCCACGCAGAGGTCCGGGGTTCCATTCCCATTCTGTCCAAGGGATTTTTTATTTGTTTAGCTTTTTTTTTCTTATTTAGCGCAATGGTGCTTACGGACACCGGTGGTGGCGGCGGACAACCACGGCGCAAAAACGGCCCCTGTTGCGATCTCATAACAGCTTTCGCTGTAAAACGAAACAAGAAAAAAAATCACGCCATATCCACGAAGTAAATGATGATGAGTGGGTGAAGCTCGATCGTTTTCATCCATGGCAGAAAGAGAATGTGTGGTCAGGAACGCGCTTATACTTCATGGTCATCAGCGTCATCGTCATCGTTATCATGTGTAGTGGGTACATTCCACTATACTGGGACGCACTTATACTTCATCGTTATCACGTGTAGTGGGTACATTCCACTACACGTGGCTACATACCCACCTACCTACCTACCTACCTACCTACTACTACTACTACTACTACTACTACTACTACTACTACTACTACTACTACTACTACTACTACTACTACTTGTACAACCACAGATGAGGGACAGACCCACACCCTAAGGAGCTTGGCCCCTAAAAAACATCCAGGATGTATCGCGGTTGAAACCTGGGTCCTCTCCGTGCCAGCTCAGTATTCTACCACTGAGCCATGCCGGTGCTCGAAACTCCTGCGCACAAAAACCCTATACAAGCGTTATGTCGGGAAGGAACCGCGTTAATATGCGTAGTCTAACATGGTAGAAGAGTAAAATAACAAGCAGGCGTCACAGAATGCGAATTGCGTAACGAGGCGTCACACAATATCAATAGCATTACGAGTGGGTCGTTGCATGCTTCCAACCCATTACAAAGGACTCAGCCATAATTGTTCATTGTCATCAGCCACCGAATAAATTAATGGACTAGTGGGTATCCTGCAACCTTACTTGTATTAGTAGCCCGAAGAGAGTTTGCAACGGGTGGAAGGCATGAAACTCTTCCACTTTCGCTGTGACTGTGCTGCGCTTTCCGCGCAGGCCTGGCGGTTTTTTTTTCTTTTCTTTTTTTTTTCTTTTTTTCCATGTCGCATGAGCACGCCGAGCGAGCTTAATTTATTGCACCAACATTTCTGTTCAGTTTTCTTGCACTGTGGACTCTTTTCTATGCGTCTTCTCTTGCAGAATCGCACTGTACCGCTACAGTGCCAGCCTGCATGAGTGTTTTAACGCGACAGCGTTGAGGAGCTTCTTTCACAGAAATTTCGGCGTCTGCGTCGGCATCGTTCGTTATGAATGTTGTCCTCGACTGCCAATCAAATCCGGCCCTTTTTCGTGGCAAGCAGGTGTTTAACTAGCGAGCCACGCCAGTGCTTATATTGTTTGCAAAAAGAAAGAAAAACACTATATGAAGGTCATGTAGTATCAAGAGTCTCCTTAACGCATCTACTATGGCGTGACAGGAGCGTAGAATCGCTTCAGGCGTCGAAACACGAGAATTGCGGAGCGAGTGGAAGTTTTAGAGGCCAGTGCAATACCAACCGCTCAGGAATAATTAATTATTATTCCTCAGCAACATCATGAAGAAAGTCTGGAGCTGCGCAGGTGCGCTTGAAAACTTACGGTCACGTAGGGGGGTACTTCACCGATTTGCAAAAGAGAGAATTATGGCGTAGTATCGGCACGTCACAACTGTACCTGGAGTCGGCGTTGTAGGATAGTTTGAAACAGCCAATGTTACGCTCACAGATGTTCGTTTACTTGCGGCATGGTTTTCCACCGAAAAGGGAAGCAAGGCTAGCGATAGAAAATGTGGTGCGAACGCGGCCCAATTACGCTATCATTATCTACTCTTGAAGGCAAAGTTCAAGCGTCCTTCAAGTTTGTTAAGAGTGAAGTTGTTTAAGCTTGCCGTATTTTTTTCGTGGGCGATACAAATGATCCTGATCATGAACCGGCACGTGCTCTTTACATCCTCTTCATCTTCTGCTTCACTCCCAAAACAGGTGCGGCGATTTGTCCGGTGTGTCCTGTAATAACCTTGGTGAATCAGAGAACGAGTGCAGAAAGAGAGAGAACGAAAAATAATGACATATATAGAAAGAGGACGACAGAAATTCTTGGCGAGAAAACATATTCTAGGCGAGATTCGAATCC
>JALIZH010018141.1:0-26676 GCA_030522465.1 Rhipicephalus appendiculatus | reverse complement strand
GGACGTCAGCGTTTGTGCAGTGTGTACGATTTTCATAGGACCGAGAGACGAGCTAGTTGGTACGTATACATCTCAAGGAAACTTCGGACGCGAACTAAGACAGAGACATAGAGGAGGGAACGACACTAGCGCTTGTGCTGGTGTCGTTCCCTCCGTCTCTGTCTGTTTCTTAATTCGCGCTCGAAGTTTCTCACAATTTTCGTCCCCACATTTTTTCACGCTGTTAGCAGTATGAACAACCAGCTAGTCAAGCCTAGCTTCCTTATTAAGTCACAGCGAATAAGGGTACGATACCTCTTCAGTGACAGTTTTGCCGTACACACTACGGTCGTAGACCCATGACTGGCACGGTTCGCTGACATTGGTTGCAGCCGAGGTGAAACACTGCGCCGTGTTGTTCGTCCACATGTGGTGGTCACCGCCGCTGAATGTCGCTACAGTGTCGTTGAGCGTGTCGTCGTCGCAGCGGAAGTCGACTGCAGACGGGGCCACGAACACCGGCATCATGAGGTTCCACGTGACAGGAAGGCCTCGGATGAACGCGAACAGAAAGATAACCACATGGCAGCGGGAAAGCTTGTCCAGCACGGTGTCCACTGTGGGGGGCAGCCATGACCAGGCCCTGAAACAGAGCACAGGAAAGATTTCATCTCTCGTCCGTGCGTCGGAATATAGGTGCAATAACGTTTTTATGGCGAAAGCCTTAAGTGCGTTATGAAACGCGAGAAATGCAACAAATCAGCATTATGTGATGAGGTGACTATGAAGTGGCAGGTCGCCAAAATACGTGACGCAATCATGACGTCAAATAGCATTGGCCACTGTAGCACGGCCTTCGAGATTGGCGCTTGTTACCCTGACATTTATCTGTTGACAGGCTAGCAAAATGTCCGCTACGTATGTATGATACAACACATTTCGGGATCTAAACTTAATTCCCACAATAAGTAATGATACGCAACGTCATCGTTTTTAAAAATAAACTTACAGGCATCTTAGAGGCCTTTTGCTGTGCTATTTACAAGCAGCGGTAGTTACACACAGCACCCACGGAGATTACACACAGGCGAGCCCGACTAAGAGCGAACTCGGGCAAGCAAGCGAAAACAGCCGTTAGTGCATATTTTCTTGCGTAGAATCTTGCCAAGCATCGCACATAAATGTCATAAGGTTCCGTCAAGAATAAAGCAGACGTCCCGATGCAGCAGCAGGCCGACTAAGTCATCTCGGCCAAGGAGAAGGGTGCGGTGCTAACACCAAGGCGGAGATGTCTCCGCCGGAGCAGACTTCGGCCGAGCTGTCTGAAGATGATAACGAAAAAGTCCAAAAAGGCAGACCACGACTACCTAGAAAAGCGGCTAATCCGTCGACGACGGGGAGGAGGACAATATGAGAAAGTATAAGCGGGAGAAAAAGGAAGGAGGTCAAGGACCAGCTGGAGGACGACGCCAATAACGAGGACGAGTTAGCGACGAGGTAGCGGCAAAGACGACGAGGTAGCGGCAAAGGGCGGGAGGGAGACGGAGAAATGACGGAGGAGGATGCTGATGACCCCGGGACCTCGTACGAGTGGGGCGTGTCAGCTGGCGCGGTGTGCAGCTTTAGCACTTTGGCGGCATCGCTATTCTTGGGTACACGCTGCAAGAGAACTTCGTCACATCGCGCGTAATGCCACATTTACGCATTGGAATTCTCCACTGAACCTCCACTCGTCGCCCACAGAACCTCGAATCGCTACTCCAATTACACCTACCATCAAAGATTTCGCGACGTGACGCTACAATGCTATGTCGGTTGTGGGTCGGCGTAGCATTTACAAACTCATTCAGCCATCGCATTGGTATGGCTGACTCATTCAAGTGTGATAGCGACAACTGTGTCGGAAACTCTTGACCACGTCTCGTGCCACTGTCCCGACTTTGAACAAGACCGCCGGACTCTCCAGTGTGCCTTGAGAAGACTGGATGATCGTCCCCTTACTCTGGAAAAGATCTTGGGTGCATGGTCTACAAGTACATCAGCCCAGAAGGCCACACGAGCCCTTCGTCAATTTTTGAAGACAACATCGCTGAGCGACCGCCTGTGAAACCCTGCACTGTGTGTGTCGTGTGCAATGTGCATCTCCGCATCTCCTTCTCTCTCTCTCTCTTTTACTCCCTTATTCCCCTCTCCCCACGTGTAGGGTAGCAAACTGGACGTAGTCGAGTTAACCTCCCTACCTTTCCTATATTCATTCTCTCTCTCTTGGGAATAGCGATGCGTCTGAGGACAACCTTCGAATGAAATTGCGGCAATGGGTGCTCGAAACAATGATTCTTGCCGGTCTGCTTGGTTCCTTCTGGACGATCCTCAAACCTAATCACCATAATTTTAGATGTGAAGCATCTTATGGCGAAGCTTAATCCGGTGGTGGTGGTGTGCGGCGTGACCACCCTTACTGCGCATGCGCAAACCCTTTAAAAAAATAAAAATAAAAAAAACCTCTCTCCCTTTCTCTCCTCTAGGCATCCCTCCCCGCGGCAACCACACCCTCACTGCACATGCGCCTTCCCTCCTCTCTCCCCTGCTACGCTCCCCCCTCTCTCCTCTAGGCATCCCTGCCCGCGCCGTCCACACTCCCACTGCGCATGCGCGTCCCACCTCTCTCCTCTCCTACGCTCGCTCCCCCCTCTCTTCTCTAGGCATCTCTGCCCGCAGCGTCCACACTCACACTGCGCATGCGCGCCCCCCCTCTCTCTCTCTCCTCTCCTACGCTCCCCCTTCCCCTCTCCCTCTCTCGCCTCGCGACGCCGACACAGGCAGCGTCTGCTAGCGAGTTTCTTGGTTGAAAAAACCGACTGCTCGCGCTGCACAACCGTTCACTGGCCACCCCGTATATATGGCAATGGATCTTGACCTCCAAGGTGGTGCCGGTGGGAGATTTCTCCTGTGCGTTGTTGAACAATAAAAATTCGCAGCGTGCGCGTTAACTAAAAGCGGACTGCGAGTCTGTGCCCAGTCGGAGTCTTCTGTCTCTCATTGCACATTAGCAGCGATTGGCATGTTCCAGTAGGAAACACCGCTCCATCGCTGCGTGCTTTACGCATCCCCAGTTTTAAATGCTAATGCATTTCTTAGTCGGGCTATGTCAGGCATCCGGCGTTGGCGTTGTCCGTGGTGGCCTCGGCAGGTGTTATAGTGAGTGAAGAGGAGGAGCGCGCTCTGGTGCGTGAGGGCGCTCGCATCGCAAGAGCTCGGCGGAGCTATATATGAAAAAAAAATTAAAAAAAAAGAAAAAAGAAAAAAAAGAACAAAAAGAAAGTTAAGAAAAATTAAAAAAAATAAAAAAAGAAGAAAAAAAACAGAAAAAAAGCAAAAAAAAAAAAGGCGCTGCGCCGTGCTCCCGACCAGGCTGCAGAAATTAGGCGCCTTTTTCCTTCTTCGAACCACAACCACCATATATAAATGGAGTGAAGCGCGCGCGAAATGCATTCGCATTTCCTCACGATTCCCTTCGGGGAGGTGGGGGGCATTTTTTCTATAGATGCAACAACCTTGTTGAAAACCCCAAGAGAGACTTCAATGGCTACGATGGATGGTGGCTCTTATTATTGTTTTGGATTAACTTGTGCTCTTCGGGACCACATAGACAAATGTCCCCTACGTGTGCAACACGCGGTCGCTGATGGTAAATGTAGACGGGCTTCCCCTTTGAAGAAGCTCGAGAAGGCAGTTCTGGCCAATACTTGTAAGTGTCAAGGATAGTGTCGTCTCCAAACCTTTCGTTGTTGCTTCATAAGACAGACACAGAGCCGAAGGAGTGGAACACTTAACTGAGGAGGTGAAAAACGCTTCTGAAGCTAGCTACCAGCTATAACGATCAGTTAGTTAGTTAAATTTGGTTTAATGGCGCAAAAGCAGCTGAGGCTAAGCTGCGCCGGACATTGGGTGTTTTGTAATAAGCAGTACATTATAGGCAATTCTAAAGCCTGTGTAAAAAGCCGCTGTCTTTTAAGAAATCGATGACATTTGACAGAGGGACCAGTGCATCATCTCCTAGAATTAGACTCGGGTGCTGTGAGCGCCCACAATACCCAGCTCATCACTAGCGCCGCCTACGGCACTGTTACGCCGATACAACACCAAGCCCAAGTGAGGGCCGGGACACACTCTCTCTCGCTACCGCCGCCGCGACGGACGGTCACGTTTCTTACTGCGCGCCATGATGCCTTAATAAAGTCGTTTGTTATCTTGTTCGTGACGCCTCCGCCTTCACGCCTCATCCCTCACGCTTAGCCCTCACATCTGGCGTAGTCGACGCTCGAGCCTCTGTGCAGCCACGCAGCCACGCCAGATGCGAGGGCTAAGCGTGATGGCTGAGACGTGAAGGCGGAGGCGTCAGCAACGAGGTAACAACAATACTTTATTAACCATGGCGCGCGTTCGAAACGTGACCGTCCGTCGCGGCGGCGGTAGCGAGAGTGAGTGTGTCCCGGCCCTCACTTGGGCTTGGTGTTGTATCGGCGTAACCGTGCCGTAGGTGGCGCTAGTGATGAGCTGGGTATTGTGGGCGCTCACATCCCACCCTAGTCCGAATGACCAAGTCTCGTGGTCAATGGGTTCTGCTCACACGCGCGATAACACACACACACACATGCGAAAACGCTGTAACTTCACTCGAGCACAAAGTTGTCGAGGTGTCTCGGTAAACATCGAGTGCGTTGGGGCCGTTGAGGGTGTCGCTGCTCGGTAGAGGCGACAACGTTTGCTCCTGAGGCGGCCGTGGTCTCTACATGGACGAGGGGCGGTTGCTCGATCACCGGAGAAACTGGTGGCACATAAGGCTTTAGCACCATTCGTGGGAGGCATTCTGCCAAGAAGACCTACGATGCGCGAGGTAGGGCGATTGAACTGTTGACAACACTGACAGAATGACACATAGCTTGCGACCGATCGTTCCATGTCCGGCCACCAATAATGATCCTGAACTTTTAGCATCGTACGCTTTGTGTTAAAGTGCCCTGCACCATCGTGTAATGCTTGCAGAATGGCGGGATGCAGTCTGGACGGAGCTACTACTGCATATGTTCCCGATGACAGTCGGCGGTATAAGATGTCATCTATCTTGGCGCTGCATACCAGTGAAGTGACCAAGATCATCATCATGGCGAGCAAAAACAGCGTTGTGCTTGGCCATATACCGTTTAAGACTGACCGCTGACTTAGAGTGAGCTGGCTGCCAATGCGGGCCGATGGAATGTCAGGATGCATGTGCTCGAGCACAGTGTCAGAGGCGAGGATGTTGGACACTAGAGGGGCACTACTTGAGGGTAACGTTTGTGCTGCTAACGCTTGCCATGGTGGTTGCTCTGGCAATGGATCACGTTGTAGGCGACTGGAACTGGGCTTGGCTTCAGGAAAAAGGACGGACCTTGTCGGGATCACCGCATTTGCCATTCTTGGGGCTAGTTTTTGGTTTGCGGTAATGGTGATATTCGTGGCTGTATGCTGCAACTGCGTTGGCTTCGGTGGCTCGAAAATAAGACGTGCTCGTGCTGCTGCGAACCAGTCCTCACCCAGAATGAGGGGGGAGCAAATTATCTTTTAAAACAGCTGCTTCAACAACTCATGTGGCTGGGCCAATGGATATTTTCAAAAATGCATAGGTATCTGATGTTTGTATAGTTGTCTGAAGTACTTTTTTCTTTCTGTTTCACCGTATGGACACGTGATAAGGATATGTACAACTGTTAATGGCTGCTGGCATTTTTCACATTGCGGCATGTCTTCCTTTCTAAGCAAAAAGTTGTGTGTGAGGTGAGTGTGCCCGATTCGAAGTCTGCATAGAATAACCTCAATGAACCGTTGTTGATGACGGCACGTCTTCCATTCGCCCACTATGGGCTTCACCAGATGAAGCTTATTAGTTGTACAGGAGTCCCACTGTTGCTGCCATTTCGATAACACCGTTAAGCGGATAGCAGTGCTGGGCAGTATCGAAGATACATGTACCTTAGATACTATCTTAGATACTCTTTGGGTATCTTGTATCTGTATCGCGATACGTCTCGCAAAATGAGTATCTGTATCTGTATTTCCGATACATTTGATAATGTATCGTGTATCTTAAGATACAAGATACTGATGTAGAAACACTACCGTACGAAACAATAAGCGTCGACCTGAATTCCGGTTCTCAAGCTGATATTGCTGCCACTAAGCCACTTGCATAAAACTAACGCGAGTGACATTCTTGTATACTACCGCCACAGCGCTCCAGCGAGCAGAGACGAGGTTTACGTGCCCCTATTGGTGGAACAGAGTCACGTGATGGCACTCGAGCCATTGATCTCAACAAAAATAAGCGTGCGAACGTCTATGCGCAGCCTAACTTTTGTTTTATTGATGTTTTCTTTCTTTTTATTTGTGTCGGTACAATGACACTTGTTCGTAGTCACAGCACTGTGCTGCGTACTCTAATGCGTGCGGCATCTTTCACTCAAATTCTGATGCCGCTATAGTTTTGTTATCGAAGTTTGTCTTGCGTGGTGCTTCGTTGCTAAGTCTCAAGATTGAAGGAATGGGGCTGCTTTGCGTCTCGCTGCTTTCGCACATCAGCGATTTGAAATATCATATGGATGTAAGCATGACACACATACGATGAGATTGACTTGCATGCGAAGGAGGTTGTAACAACCATCGCAGTATCGGTGCCGACGTTAGATGCAATAGAACAAGCATTTACGTAACAGGAAATATTTTGACGTATACACCGTGCATTTGTTCTTTCTGCTGAATTATTCGAGAAGTTCTTTGAATCATAATTCGACTGTTAGCCTAAGTGCTTTCTTTGCTGTCCTCCGTTTGCATCTGGTACATTACCTGGGCCTCTATATAGTTTTCGCCAGTGTGTATATTTTAATATCTCTTTTGTAACCTGCTGATAAAATACGTCCTCTGATTTATTCTTATTTCTAACTGTCTGCGAACATGGTTTTATTTCATATTTAGCGGGATTTCTCGCAAAGCCAGAAAGTATTCACCACGAAGCATGTACGCTGCCAAAAAAAAAAAAATGCATCGCTCGTTCTTAAATGTGCTCAACGATGTGTCGAAGCGCAGTGGGCCCAAAAGTGAATGTTAGAAATGTGGAATAATTGACCTTATTTAATTCACCAATTACAGCTCACATGCGAAAAATACCATACCGAGATGCACATGATATTAAACCACATATGTTCAAGATTTCGGCTACTGTTGCCATTTGAAAGGTGGTAGTGCCCCTATATAATACATGGGTGATTATGAGGATTTGACGTCAGGATTCCAACTAAGTTGGTCGCAGTTAAGAAATTTTCAAGTAAACACATTTGTACATGGCGCCTTGCCACTTCATTATGTATATCTATAATAGCTAATTAGCAAATGTATCGAAGTATCTTAAGATACAATTGGCAAGTATCGTATCAGATACAATTTTTCTGGAAGTATCTTGTATCTGTATCTCAAATACTTCTTGCCCGAGTATCTTGTATCGTATCGCGATACAATTTCAAGGTATCTTTGCCCAGCCCTGGCGGATAGCACGCTGGCTATCTTTGAAGGGAATATTTATGTTTTTAATGGCTTTTTGTGCTGCTAGAGACGCACATTCGTCTGCCTTTTGATTTCCTGGGATCCCTACGTGACTTGGGACCCAGCAAAAACGGAAGGTCACACCGACACTTTCTAAAACAATCATGTTTAAAATATCACCAAGTAACTTTTCAGACTTCAGCTTAGCGTATTCATGGGTGACACACCTGTGAGGGCATTTATTAAAAGCATCAAGGGCCACACTGCCTGCCACTGATGCGAGAAATGTACAAAGAAGGGTGTTTACTGGAGTGCCAACAACAAGATTATTTTCCCAGATTATGCAAATCTGCAAACTCATGAGAGCTCTAGGCTAATAGAAAGCGTACACACCACCATGGGGAATCGCCTTTTGCTGTCTAGGTGTAAAGTTAGTGAGCCACATTCCAATGCAGTGAATTCACCTTGTTTGTTTAGGCCTTATGCAAAAACTCCTTAGGAAATACTGGGTAAGAAGTCGGCCGTGCCACTCACAGTTGCGACCGTCATCCAACGTGGCCATATCTTCAAGCCTTGTACGTTTTGATATAGCCTACATGTTCATTCTGACAAGAAGCGGCGACCAACGGCCATTCTATTTCTAGCGCAGCAAAAGGCTGCAGAGTTAAGAAACTTCCTGTTGTATTATGGGCCTGTTGTTTTGAACGCGCACACGGACAGCATGTTTTGAACTATTTCATGAAGCTGAGCGCTCCCACTACGATTCTTGCTAGTGAGAAACTTCCAGCTACTCATGTGAACACTGCGGAGTGTCTCCTGAGGGGTCGCCGAAGCAGGCGAGCTTTATAGAAACGGTATTTAACTATACAATGTTCCGAATCAGAGGCTCGGTCCGAGATGGTTGGTGCAGTGACATTTTGAAACCAGTAAGCGCACGAAGACGGGAACAAGAAGACAACACACAGAGAGCTTGTGTCGTCTTCGACACAAGTGACGGCAAGAACACGACACAAGCGCTCTGTGTCGTCCTCTTCCCGTGCTCGTGCGCATACTGGTTTCAAAATATATCATGTTCATGCCTTGCCCCACATAGCTGTCGACGTCCGATTTTTTCGACAGCGAGATGCGTACTCGATGTTTAGACTTTAAAATTATCTCCACTAGGTAGAAAAGCTGCTGAAGACGCATGCACAAGGTCGGCAGTTTGTGACACCGGTCTTTATCTCTGACTTCGAGGAGTAAACCGCCAAAGGCCATCTTTGTGGCTTTATAACCAGTTCCAACGGTTTGCCTTAAACATTTCGCTACAAGAAACGGAGAGTTTGCTCGAGCTTTTGTGGATGGTTGTTTCACAAAGGACGGTAGGGAACTTCGGAAAGGTTTTGTTGTTTTCTGGGCGAGAGCAGGAAAGTGCTGTCAGTGCGTACCATTTTTAGGGTACGATCTGTAGGAAAAGGGTTATGCAAGAACAGCATATTTAACTGCTACGGCATAATAGACGCTACTTGTTATTAAGTGAAATAGACCATGTTTACATTTTACGCAGCATTGATTTGTGGCTTTATCCACAACATATTGAGTTCAAGAACGCGTGTGTTTGTCAATGTCTGTCGCAAGCAAGGTTTTCACTGCATATTTTTTTTCTTTTTTGCATTTCTCATTCAGGTGCAAATTATGCTAGAATGTCTGCAAATGTGTCAAATTCACACAACAGAGTTCGAAGGCACTCGATATTACCATCCAAGAAACAAAATGGCGCAATATATTTTTGTATGAGCTTGAGTACTTATCCTGATCAACATGTAATTACATATGTAAATGTCACGTTCCGTTGTTACAGAAAAAGACTGAAATCATAGGCTGAAAATGCAATTTACTTGTCGTTGTGTTCGTTTTGAGCAAAGAAATACTTCTGGCGTCGGCCCGGGAACGGCCCATTTCGAATGACTCGTCAAACATCGCAGTGTCTTCGCCAAAGTCATACGCAGCACATTAAGGTTAAGGTAAGACACATTGCAGAAGGTTCAATTCATCCTATGCAGAATTTATCTTGCTCTATCCTGACCACTAGTAAAAAGAACTGGCAAAAAGCAACTCGCGTTCACTGAAGGGCCTCAAATGCCATTATCATGGCTTGTGTTGTTTGGGCTTAAATACTTCCCTCTTTTTCAGCATACAAAAAAATTTCGACTTGTTAAATTTGAGGAAAAGGAGGAAGTGTCTGTCTGTCATACGATCATTCCGGCTCCTGAGAAATCGGTCAGTACTGTGGCCACCTTACAAAAATTCTGCAAAAATACCATTGGCCATCAGGGGCGGTAACGCTCCAACAAGTGCTTAAATTCAGAGCTGCCGTGTGCTGTGCGAGTCTGGTAAGCCGTACCTTCAGAGAACTTTGTGTTTCCACTAGAGTAGCCAGAAATGTTTTTTGACGGGGAGGGGGGGTCAACTACAGCTTGTGTGTGTTAGTGGCTGCGTTTGTATGTGTGGTTGTATAAATGAACATACAAAACAAAAAATAGGGGGGGGGGGTTGGAAACCCCGCTTAACACCGCCCCCCCTGGTTACGCCACTGTTCCAATGTAATGTCGACGACGCATCTGAGGTGCTTGTTAATGCAGTGTTTCTTTTTTTTCTTTCATTTGTTTTTGGAGGAACTTTCGATGCAGCGCGAGAAAAGGAGCAGCTAGCTGGCATGACTTGCGACTTGGGAAGCTGAGGCGATGCCATCGGCCAGCAAGGAGACGGCAGCGTACAACGCGTGTGATTTCTTCTAAGGAAGAAAGTGCGTCGAGTAGCAGAGATGGATTTTCACAGGGTTCGGAAGGAACTGTTGCAAGAAACCTCCATTAGCCACCAACTTCGCTCCACGTCAGGAAACTTTCGTTTCATCAAATGGCAATGGTTGCCGCACTGACACGGCATAGTCGATTTCAGAGAATGTTGCCTTGTCCGCGACATCAACACGAAGCATATCTTCGGGAGGCGAGGAACCCCACAAGTCTAGTAAAGTTGAAATAGTACTAACAGTCTTTCGTATATGTTTGAAATATTCTTTTTGTTTGACAGCACTGCTAGAAAAAATATTTCTCAGAACAATGGAGGACATGAGAGCTGAGATTTCGGCCCATAACGACATCCTAATAGGCTGCAAAATGGAAGTTTCGCTGCATTAACATGAGCGTGCCAGACCTCTCGACAGCAGCACTATCGCCATGCCGCCGCTGACATCCCACGAATGTTTGCAGGAACTTCAGAAGCGACCTGTCAACAGCTGAGGGGAAAGCCAACTATGTAAGTTATTAGTTATGTTGATTTTTACACAGGAGTGTGTGCCGCCATGCACAAAAACTTGGTGACTTGGTGAGCTGGAGACGTAACAATACTGTCTTCACTGGCTGTTAAATCGGCAGCATTACTGGCATGGTAACACTCCGTCAAAAGGGCTTTTCGCGACCCCTTTTAGCTGCTTCGTCATGCCGAGGGAGATGCAGTCAGTGTCGAATGGTCACATCAACGGTTAAACGGAGTAATTTTTTCTGCAACCACAGCTTGTGGCAAACTGTGGCTTTTGGAGTTGCACAAACTGCCGCAGCCACTCAGCATTGAAGTTTTCAGACATGTTTTTGTTCCACAATACACGTTATGCCCATTTTTTCTAAACCCCGTACGATCGGATTTATCCCGCACCAACGCTTCACCAATCCTCGCAAAAAATAGCACTGATACTCTCTTGAACTAGCTCATGCCCGCCGTTGTGTCTACATTTGGGCGTCTGAGACCATTATTTTCCTGTACTGCTTGTCCTGAGAATTCTGGAAGCATTTTGCTGGAGCAGTATTGGAAGCAAGAAAAAGTGAGATACCTAATTTTTCATTCTTGCCAGATGAGCCCGCAGTACGAGCAGATGGTATCATTTCACTAAATGTAGCCTGCAAAACTGGCCTCAAATGGGGGAATGTTGTGCGTTGTCTATTTTCAATGTCATGTGTTCTTATCACTACAGCTAGTTAGGAATATGAAAGATGTACAACTCCCTATGTTGTGGTAATAATATCCTCTTGTAGTCTTTTATGCTAAGTGCTTATACTCTTAGGTGGCCTGGCCTGCCGGTCAACGACGGGAGGATCGTCTCCAAAAGATTTCCTTCGCCACATAATGCGAAGGCGCATGCGAGACAGCATTGCCCAAATCTTCAGCATGAGTGGTTGTAAAGGAAAAAAAGCCTTACATGTGCATGCACCTCCGTAGTGCCATGAATGGTAAGAATATTTTCTCTCGTCCTCTCCGTGGGCATAGGCACCGGGCGGCCGTCGTACGGCGCCAGCGGCGCCCCTCCCGAAAAGCGCCCCTAGCGGCGGCAGCGAAAGCACTGGCATGTGAAGCAGACGACGCGGAAAAGGCTCTGCCACTTTCGGCAACGTATTCAAGTAGTAGCGGCGGCGTTTCTTTTTAGACAATCGCAAGCTGTAAGCTGTTTCGTTTGTCGCCCAAGGCGAAGAGAAGCGGCAGCAACAGTGTTTCTTGAACAAAGCACGAAGCGTTCGACTGTCGGACATGTGTTCAGATAACGGGGACACTCGTCGGGCTCCAGGGAGCCCGACGGGGAGCTCCCCCGCAGTCGTTTGCGGTCGTGGCAGCATTCAATGGTCGCCAAGTCATCAAGAAAGGATGACACATGTTCTTTTCATGTCTTCACACCCAGGAGCACCATCGGAACGTCAGTTGACTAGGGTTCTTTGTGTGGTGCTGTGCTTTTATGCGTTTGCTTTCGTTTGGAGGCGGACCAGAGGCACGATGCCTCCTCCCTTTCGGGACTGCAAATGAGACCGGCCCGATTGGCGAAAGTGTTGTAAAATAAACATATTTGTATTTTAACTGCCAAACTCGCTGCTCCTCACTGTTGGGCTCCTGGCGGGAAGGCGAGTACTGACAGCGCACGTGCACTAATGGCGATGCCAGTTGCATTGCGTTGCGGCTTTCAAGGCTTCACCAGCCGGCGTACGCGTTTTCATGCGTTTGCTCTAGAGAAGGGTCACCGCTTGCACGAAGCTGGCCACGTGCTTGAGATCAAGGAATATAAAAGCGACAACGACTGCAAATTGCTTTGAAAGTGCACCCCGAAGACGAAGTTCAATGCGATAAGCTACGATGTGGAGCTGGATCTAGGTATCCCCATTCCTATTTCTATTTTAAACGCAAAGCATTTCTTATCTCTATCTATAAATTCCTCTATCTCTCTATCTAGCCGCCTACGTCTGGGCGCTCTCGTGGTCGCCTCCTTAAGTTGACATTAACCAAAATTGGCATATGGGTACGAAAATAAGACGAACATCGCTGTCTGGTTGTGATATGGTGGTATGAGTAGCGCGAAAATCTTTCCACTCACGTGCGGCACATACCGGGCGTATACCACGGGCCGCGGGATGCTGGTATGAGGCACAGGTGATTCACAGTGGATCGACCCAGGAACGGCGAGAACAGACATTGATAATTTAAGCGGGTGCATGTCCAAAAAATCCGGCATCAGCCACGTGAACCCGACGTATGCAAAGAATAGAAATCCGGATCCCAGCAGGAGTCGAAACCAGGTACTCTGAGCGGATATCAAATATTCTACCACAGAGCTAAGCCATGACTTGAAATTACTTTTGAAAAAATCCTATGCGCAAGAAATGTCGGTGCAACCAACGTCAATTGTGGTTGCAGTGCTGGCTATCTAATTTCATGACAAGGTAATAAACATTACTCATGTACTCATATGAAACAGGCGTTACGTCGGCTTAACGCCAATCTTGGTTTTATTAAGACTTCTTGTTGGGCGAGTTGGTTAACATCAAAGGGGTACATAGTAGCGCAAACTTACAAAATAGACACGAGAAAAGAAGTAGGAGGGAGCAGAAAGGTCGGGCGCTCCCTCGTACTTGTTTTCTTGTGTCTTTATTTTCTAAGTTTGTGCTACTATGTACCCCTTTTGATTTCAATGTTGGCTCCGCTTTTTTATAACCGTCAGATAAACATTACATATGTGCTCCTATGAATCTGCAAGCTATATTCAAGCGTTGCTCGACCTGGAACAATACTCTGATCAACGCTACGCGTATGATATTCACAGCATCGGCATCACACATTCACAGCATCAATTGCGAATCGCAACGTAGCGTGCGCTTCGTTTCAATAACACTGACGTCTGTTCTCTAACATGAGCGCTAACATTACGTCAGACCACAAGTTAGCCTTTAAACATCAGTGTAGTCGGCATGCTTATTAAGCACACTATGTGCACACAACTCCATCTACAAAAACACGTCAATACACCTCGTTACACGTGACTTAAAGCTAAAAAACAAATGCAGCATAGACTCGCTGATTCGCATAAAATCGGTTCCCACAATACGTGGGATCTGCCGAATTTTCCCTAATACTTTGTTATTCTGTCTATACGTTAACATTGTCCCCTAACATTAAAAAAATAGAGCGTACGTCTCCCATTCCCTTCTCGTCTTTACTGGATGCTTCGCCGATTGCACTTGTTCCTCATTTGTAGTTTTGCACGCCCCCCGTTCCTGTTATGTTTTCCACTGATTTTCGATCCTTCGCCGACCCTTAAGATATTGTAATCTTCAGTCTTCGCGCACACGTAGATTTCGGCAGCGCACGACACAAGCGACGAGAGCACAATGAAGAGAAACGAACGTCCAGCCCCGCGCCCCCGCAGCAAGCGCCTGCGCCCTTTTCGGCACTCCCATTCCATTAGTTCCCCGTCGCCACCGAAAGAGGCGCCACCAGTCCCCGCGCCCGGTGCCTATAGCCCTCACGTTGTGCAATAAATTCAAAAATAGCTTCAGTGCAAGGAATGGTCATTATGGCATGTAGGTAAGCAAAAAGGTACACTTGCAGAAAGCATTGCAAGCTACAGTGAGATAAGGACATCATTTCTTTGCTTTATAAGAGGTTTCAAAGTTTTGACCATACATAAACCTGTATATATAACTGCACTGTGTAATTATAATTGCTTAATGTGTATGCGGGCGTAAATATTGCATATACATCACCTGTGAAGATGCTTGTATTAAGATGTTCGGATGTATTAGAATGTCGGGATCGGGATGAAGGCCTACATTTTTAGATACGAGCAGGCGCTTTTTTGTTGATTAAGTCCGAACCCGTCCTCGTCTGCCCATTTGGAGACCTTGTTCAAACCAGGCTAAACCTGCCGCTCACACATCGCAAGATTACAGGACTTAAAGCCTATCTGCATATCATCCACATACGTAGAATATAACATGTTACACGGGATGCATAGACGCAAGGAAATCATTTCTGTGATAGAAAGTGCAGGGGACACCACCCTGTGGCAATCCAGTTTTCTGGACAAAGTGTCGTGATAGGACATTGTCAACATGAACACGAAACCTTCTATTCGGCAGGTAGCTGTCGAATACATTTAGTATTTTACCACGTGTGCATAACACTGTGAGGTCTCTCAATATTCCAACGCACCACGTTGCATCACTGGCCTTTTCTATATCGAGGAACACTCGTCGTTACGGCTACGAGCAGCGCTAACACATTCCCAGGTTCAAATGCAGAGATTTACCCGATAAAGTGCACGGCACGACGACCGCCGCCGTAGCTATTGATAGAGCATCGAACGCGTTATTTGAAGGCTGCAGATTCGGTCTGTGTCGGCGCCAAGTTATCTTTTCAACCACATTGCTTCTTTCACATATACCGGGTGTTTCAAGAAATGTGTCCAAAATCCCTGAAAAATCAGGGAAATGCGATATTTGTTCGAAGCCTTCAGAATTACGTCTGTAGCCTCATGCATTTTAAGATGGCTAAAGACGTGAACTGGGACAGTAATTAAGAAACTTAAATTAACTTTTTAATTAGTGGAGTTCGACTGTTATGTCAAAAGGGAGAATTGAAGTTCTTCAAGCGCGGAACCCATCACGGCTTTGAGCTACAGAAAAAGCAGCCTCTATTAATTATCATGGCGCAATGAAATTCAACCAGATTCAACGGCGAAACCCAAACCGAAGCACCGCGAGCGCAAAAAGCAGACGACCAGAATGACGTCACTTGTTCAAGACGGCGATTCCAGAGGTGTAGTTCCTCCGCGTTAGTTAACGTATGTGCGCCATGCGTGCTATAATTGCAAGCGCAACGCGCACACCAACACTGCTAGGTCTGTTGATGGTTGATATAACGACGCTTCCCCATTCTGGACATCTCAGAAGAATACGGCGCTCGCGCTCTTGTGCGTTCCAGTTTTGCCGCTGAATTTGATTATTCGCAATTAATAGAGGCCGCTTTTCCGAAACCTGGAAGTTGCAATGGGTTTCTTCGCATGAAGGACTTTGATTCTCCCATTTGACATAACCGCTTAACTCCGCTAATTAAAAAGTTACTTTCTTGATTACTGTCTTAATTGTTGTGTTTACCTACGTTAACACGCCTGCGGCTAAAGAAGTAATTCTGAGGACGTCGAGCAAACATCGCATTTCCATGATTTTTGAGAATTTTTTACACATTTCTTGAAACACCCGGAATATAACAATTACAATAGATAACGCCCCCCTGTACCTTCCTTGGCTTGATTGTCTGTTGGTAGTAATCAGAGTTCTATCGCCATACTTAGTGATTTGACGAGCTGGCGAAAAGAGGCGGGCTTCCTGATTTTTGCTCCTGCATAGAATTCCAATGGAATCCAAAAGTGGGCGTGTAGCCGCAAGCTGCCCAAAGCGTTGCCAAATACGATGGTGCCAATACGTTGCCAAGTACCTGGGTTGCATAGTCTGAAAGATTGCATTGCATTTCACAGCATTGAATTAGTCACATCAGGCAGAGACAGCTCGCGCGTGACGTCAAGATCGCAGCTTTAGAACGTACTGGTTTACCAACATGGCGGCCTCGATGATGCAAAGGCAGCGTAATCACATCGCGCTTAACCTGCTCCAATATGATAAGGAAGCGGCCAGAATTCTATTGGCCTCAGTGCGTCAATAAAAAAAGAACTGACAAGTGGTACAATGATAACATATACGCGTGGTATCAGAAACCTTGCGTGTGCCATGCGGTGCTCCAACATGGCGGTTTCAGTGACGTCAGTGCAAGCCATCTATAAACGAAGTAACACGTATAACGGTTGAGGCTTGGCATATAAATAATAGTGCAAGCGCATGTGCGAGTTAGCGACCGATTAACTTGCATGTAGACGAAATGAAACGTCCAAGCAGTCATGTCTCGCGTAATACCGCACGCATCCGTTTGACAGGTGGCGCTTCATGCATGGGCATGCGCAGTTAACTTTTGCGTATGCCGTCTTTACCGCTACTGGGCGCGTGCACTTTGAGTTCATAGTCGGCGTTTTTGTTGTTCTATTCTCATGCGACTGTTTGGAAGCACACCCCTTTTCGTAACGAGCTTTTGTGCTCCTTACAAAAGCACTGTGGCAAGACGGGCAGCCTCGTAAGTGTCGTTTTCTTTCCTTTCATTTTGACTTTTCTACCACACAGCTGTTCGGCTTACACAGTGGCTGCCATCAACTCTGGTAGCTTAGTAAAACTTCGTTTCGGTGAAGTCATCTCTGAAAGTTACGGCGCGTGTTGTAATTTTTTCTTCCGATATTGAGCCTAATCCAGGACCCAATCATGTTGAAAAAATGCTCGCAGAAATTTTAGACGGGCAAAAATCAATGAGTAAGGACATAAATCAAATAAAAACAACGCAGGCTTCCTTCAGTAACCAGTTAGAGGCTATAAACAAAAAGATTTCAGAAATAGAAACGACCGTGAAGGCTGTAAGGGAAAATGAAGACAAAATAAAGCACCTAGAAACGGAAGTTAGCAATATAGGTAGTACTGTCCAGTACACCTATGAAAGAATGGTTGATTTAGAAGATCGCAGTCGTCGGAACAATTTAATCATCTTCGGAATAACAGAAACCACTTATGAAACCATTGACGAACTAAGAAAAAAAGTCGAGCGAGAGGTATTTGAGGAGACACTTGGAGTGAATGTCAGCACAGTTGAACGAATTCACAGAATTGGGAGACAGGGCACGAATAAAACTCGGCCAGTTATCGTAAGATTTTTTTGACTACAATGAAAAGATGAAAATTTTCCAGAACTGTAAAAAGCTGAAGGGCACCAACGTCTCGATTGCGGATGATTATTCGGAGGTGACACTACGAAAGCGTAAGAACTTATGGGAGAGTGCAAAAGTGGAAAAAGAAAGTGGCAAGAAGGTTCACCTCGTGCATGATAAGATTCTGATCGACAACGACACGTTTTTCTGGGACGAAAACGAAAAGTGCAGAAAAAAAGTTGGTAAGGGAGGGTCAAGCTGGCGTACAAAAAAATGACAAAGGAAAAGCAAACCCAGGGATTTCAGTTTGATCAATATTAACATTCGTAGCCTGGCCAACAAAGCCGTCCAATTTGAACACCTTCTAATGCAGTACAACCCAGACGTTGTTGTCGTGACGGAAACTTGGCTACGCCCTGAAATAAAGGACTGTGAACTAATCCCTCCTGGTTATACCGTGATCCGCAAGGATAGAGATACGCGTGGCGGAGGCGTAGCCATTGTTTGCAAAAAAGACATTGAACTGATTATTATTAGTTAGTTAATTTGGTTTTTTATGGCGCAAAAGCAACTGAGGCTATGCTGCGCCAGACAAGACGTTAAGGAAAGGACACTGAAATGATGAACTTTTAAAGCTTATTTAACAAATTACATTCTTTCAGAAAGCTTAGCATGTCAGGCAGGGGTACTATAGGGTCATCTCCTAGAAACAAAGCCGGGTGTAAAGGTACGTGTTGTTTGTATAGTTTGCTGAAATGTTTTTGTCTCTGTGTTTCAATGTTGGGACATGTGATTAGGATGTGCATAACTGTTAGCGGTTCTTGGCATTTTTCACACGTTGGTTGTTCTTCCTTTGCGAGTAAAAAGTTGTGTGTCAAGTGGGTGTGCCCAATGCGCAGTCGACATAATACAACTTCGATAAACCGTTCTTGGTGACGGCAGTTCTTCCATTCACCCAGTATCGGCTTCACCAGATGGAGCTTATTGCTCGTGCACAAGTCCCAGTGTTGTTGCCATTTTGCTAACAGCGCTAGACGGATTGTTCTCTGGCTGTCTCTTAAGGGAACTTTTATTTTTGTAAGTGTTTTGTGAACTGCTAAAGAGGCGCACTCATCTGCTTTTTCGTTGCCAGGTATCCCAACATGACTTGGGACCCAGCAGAAACGTATAGAAGTTACCCCGCTATTTAAAAGTACCATGTTTAAAATGTCACCAACTAATGGCTCGCACTCGGATTCGATGTGTAGAGCTTTAAGTGCACTTAAGGAATCTGTATATACGATTGCTTTCTCGTGTTTGCTATCGACGATTTTTCGAACAGCTTCATATAAAGCGTAAACTTCTGCTGTAAAAATAGAGATAAAATGAGGTACTCTCACACTAACTGCGCTTTCCCCTGTCACGATTCCTATACCCACATGGTTTTTTGTTTTCGATCCATCTGTGTAAAATTCAGTGTAATCTCGATATTTGTCTTGAAGTTCACGGAATTCCTGAATTAAATGTTCTGGTGGGGTGGATTTTTTTGTTTAGATGGCTTAAAGATATATCGCAAAGTTGCGCCAGATCCAGCCATGGCGGTAGTCTCGGTGGTTTTATGTCGACATCAAGTGCTTCTTCAGATATGACATACGTCCGGCAGTATTCCTCGAAACGCAAGACAACCGGCTTGATTAAGTTCGGTTTGTTAAGGTAGTGTAAGCGTGAACTACACTTTGTGACAATGTCGTAGCAGATGTGTTGTGGTGATGACCTTATTCTCAAGACGTATGACAGAGTTAATAATGTTCTTCGGTGACTCAAAGGAGGTTCGTTACATTCCACATATAAGCTCTCCACTGGCGATGTTCTGTAAGCACCACTGGATAGACGTAGGCCGAGATTGTGCACAGGGTCAAGACGCCGAATGTAAGACTCCCGTGCCGAGCCGTAGACGACACATCCATAATCTAAAATACTGCGCACGATGGAACGGTAGATGCGCAGCAGGCAGAGTCGATCGGAACCCCAGTGCTTATGGGATAACATCTTCAAAAGGTTTAGTGCTCTATTTGCCTTAACTTTTACTGCGTTTATGTGGGAAAGGAAGTTGAGTTTTTGGTCGAATGTAACTCCTAAGAATTTGTATTCTTGTTTTACTGGCATTTCAATGTTGTTTAGTTTAAGAGCAGGGTCAGGGTACAGTCCACGTTTTTGTGTAAAGAGAACGGCGGTAGTTTTTTGTGCCGAAAAACGAAAACCATTTTGGTCAGCCCATTTCGTAAGCTTATTGATTGTTATTTGCAGTTGCCTTTCACAGGATGATAGGCTGGAGGCCCGAGAGGCGATCTGAAGATCGTCAACATAAATGGAGTGCATGACTGTGGGAGGTATGACGTTGTTGATGGAGTTCATTTTGACTATGAAGAGTGTTGTGCTCAAAATGCAACCTTGCGGTACACCGTTTTCTTGGACAAATCTTCGTGAGAGCACTGTGCCCAGACGTACTTGAAATATTCTGTTCGATAGGAAATCATACAAACAGGTCAGAATTCTTCCGCGAATCCCCAGTTAGCCAGGTCACTAAGAATTCCATGTCGCCAGGTTGTATCATATGCTTTCTCTAAGTCAAAGAAGACCGCGAGACAGTGCTGCTTGTGTAGAAATGCTCCTCGTATTTCTTGTTCCAGTCTAACGAGATGGTCGGTGGTAGAACAGCCCCTTTTTGTATCCGCACTGGTGTATGTCTGTTAGGTGCTCTGATTCGAGAATGAAAGTGAGTCTAATGTTTATAATGCTTTCGTATGTTTTTGCGAGACAACTTGTTAATGCTATGGGCCTATAGCTGCTCGGGGATGTTGGAGATTTACCAGGCTTTAGAAACGGTATGACTATTGCGTTTTTCCAACATTCTGGCATCGTGCCAGTTTCCCATATTTTGTTAAAAAATCGGAGCAGTACCTCCGTCGATGCTTGGGATAGATGGGCCAGCATTGTGTAGTGTACACGGTCAGGACCTGTTGCCGTTTTTTTACCGGCCGAGAGTACTCTGTTTAATTCGTGAAGTGTGAGTGGCTGGTTATAATATTCATTTGAAGCACTCGTAGTGGGCAGGCTCTGTTTTTCAGCGGATTCTTTGTATTTAAGGAAAGCGTTTGTGTAATTCGCTGATGATGATACATTATAGAAATGTTCGCCTAATAGGTTGGCCTGGTCTTCTAGTGTTGTTTGTGTGCCTGGGTTTGTAAACAGTGGTATTGCGTATGATAAGTACTCTCCTCTAAACTTCCTCACCTGATCCCAGATATGTTTGGATGTCGCAGAACTATTAATGGATGATATATATTTTTGCCATGAGCTCTTTTCCGCTTGCCTTCGAATGAATCGCGCTTTGGCTTTTGCCTGCTTAAAGCTTACTAGGTTGCTATATGTAGGGTACCTTCGTAAGATTCCCCAGGCCTTGTTTTGCTGTTTTTTTAGCTTCGGTGCATTCTGTGGTCCACCAAGGATTTAATTTTTTACGCACAGCACCGGACGATTGCGGTATCGCTTTTTCTGCTGCTGAAATTATAACCTGCGTTAATATATCGTTAAGCTCCTCAACGGTAAGTTCCGGTGAGAACACGGCTTCAAGCTTTGCGTTCTCCGTAAAAAGTGGCCAGTTCGCGAGTTGCAATTTCCATCGGCGTGGTTTGGTCGCAAATGTTTCGTAGGACGGTATGAGTTTGATTATGGCGGGCTGATGGTCACTGCCATATGATGTGTCGAGGACTTCCCATTTAAGGTCGCTAAAAAGACTTGGTGAACATAAAGCGAGATCTAAACAGCTAAAAGTGCGTGAGGTTGGCGAAAAATACGTAAAAGCACCTGCTGTCTGTCCTCTTCGATCAGTTTTGTCGCTACCCCAAAGAGTAGAGTGGGCATTAAAATCTCCAACTAAAATAAATGGGCTTGGTAATTGTTCTGCTAGATCTTCTAGTTGTTTAGCAGTAATTTGCGTGTGGGGTGGAATATAAAGTGAACAGATGGTGATCGTTTTATGAGATAAAATGGTGATGGCTACGGCCTCGAGAGGTGTGTTGAGCTTTACTTCACGAGTAGAAGTGCCGCCCTGTACGGCAATAGCTACTCCTCCCGAGAGGCGGCTACAGCATTCACGGTCCTTTCGGGCAACTGTAAAACCCTTGAGGACTTGTTTATGTTTTGCTCCTAGGTTGGTTTCTTGAAGACAGAATGCTATTGGTGATACCTTGTTTATGATGTCCTTTATGTCACCTAAATTATGTAGTAGTCCTCTGCAATTCCAGTGTACGATAAAAGCCATTGTAAGGTAAAAGTGAGCAAATTACAGACGTAAAATATTTCGTTATTTAAAAATGGTAGGTGACATGCTAAATAATTAAACTTGATACAAGAACGATAACCAACTTAGGTTATCGTTTTTTGCTAAACAAAGTGATAGGGATCTTGTCTTTTTTGTTGCGCTCCTGAGAGCGCTTGTCCTTCGGTGTCGTTGACACCGAGGTTTTCGCGTCGACCTCCATTGCCTTCTCAGAGGCGCTGGAGGATCGAGAGCGTGGCACTGAGACCTGAGTCTCTGGCCTTGGGGTTCTGTTGATTTTAGGGCGCAGCGGGACCGGAGTCTGCTGGCCCTTTGAGGTGGACGGAGTAGCAGAAGCTGCTACCGTCAAGGGGGCAGGAGAAGTCACTACCGGGACCACTGTGTGTGGAACCGGAGGACGTCTGAGGCCTCTGTGACGCTGCCCCCCGCCTGCGTCACATCGGCATAGCTTCGCCTAGAAAGGTGAGAGAGTCGCTTTCGTGCTTCGAAGAAGGAGATTTTTTCTTTTACAGTTAGGGCGATTATTTCTTTTTCTTTTTTCCAGCATGGGCAGGAGCGCGAATATGCTGGATGTTCTCCGTTGCAGTTTATACAGTGTGGTGCAGATGTGCAGTTTTCAGCGGAATGGTCGTTGGCGCTGCATTTTGCGCACGTTTCTTCGCCTCTGCATGAGTGTGAAGCGTGTCCGAATCTCTGGCACTTGAAGCATCGTCTGGGGTTCGGTATATATGGTCTGACATTTACTTTGAGGTAGCCTGCATCGAGTGATGTAGGCATTTCACTTGTTCCGAATGTGAGGATTATGTGTTTTGTTGGAATTTCTTGATCATTTCTGCGGATTGTTATTCTCTGTACTTTCGTTACGTTTTGTTCCTGAAAGCCTTCCAGGAGTTCCTCATCACTGAGTCCAAGAAAATCTTCCTCGGATATCACTCCTCTGCTTGTGTTAAGTGACCTGTGGGCTGAAATAGTTATGTTTGTGTCACCAATAGTGGTAACGTTCTTCCAACTTTTGTACTTGATTTTTGTCTTTTAGTTCTAGGAGGAGATCCCCGCTAGACATTTTCGAGGCTTTGTAGTTTGAACCGATTTTATCTTTGAGGCACCTGGCCACTAGAAATGGAGACAGTTTTCTCATGGGAGACGTTTCACTATGGATCACGTGGTATTTGGGGAAACTTGGTGCACTGATTTGTAAGGAGAATTCAAAGGTTGCTTCGGTGCGGTTCCTTTTCTGAGGCCGATCAAAAACAAAAGAAGCTTGGGATGCCATAAGAAAAATTATATATGTTCGGCAACAGCGCCGACCGCCCACCAGGGAGCCCTACAAGGGGGGCGCGACAAAACTTTGAAGAAAGTCTGTACGACGCCAGTCGTACGCCGCCACTATAACCCAATATGGTTTCCCCAAGGTTGGATTACCACACAAGGTTAACCCTCGCCGCCAGGAAAAATAGAAGTAAATGAAAACAGTAGAAGACAGGAAAGATTGAAAGTGAGAGGGAAAGACGAAGATGTGAGGGGAGAGAGAGACAGGAAAAGGCGGCTGCCGATTTCCCCTGGGTGGGTCAGCCCAGGGGGTGCCGTCTACGTGAAGCACGGGCCAAAGGGGTGTGTTGCCTCCGCCGGGGGGCCTTAAAGGTCCAATCACCCGGCGTCGGCTCAACCCCCCAGGATCCCCTTTTCCCCGGACACGGCGAAGCCACGCACGGCTAGGCGTGGGAGGGAGTCGAAACCCCCCCGTTAGCTCGGGTCCGTGGTGTCGCCACACACCAAACGCCTGCTCGCGCAGACGCCCCTGCGGGGGAACTGATTATTATGAATGCCTGTCCCAACACTGAAAGTATTTGGTGCAAAACGGTGTTTCTTGGTGTTCCCTTTGTTATCGGAGCTGTCTATCGACCTCCAAATTCACCCATTTCATTTTTAGAAAGTCTGCAGGATTACATGTGCAATAATGTTCCTCCTAACACCCGTGTCATTATTGCGGGAGATTTCAATTTACCAGGAATAGATTGGGCTGATCTTACAGTGGGTTCAACAGATGTTGCACATTGTGAAGCCTTGTTGAACCTTTCCTTTAGTTACGACCTCACGCAAATTGTTCGGGATAATACTAGGATTTCATCGACCTCGGAGTCGTTACTTGACCTTGTACTCATTTCAAGCAATGTAACAGAATGTATTGTTTCCGTCAAAGACGGATTATCAGATCATAAATTGGTTTTGCTCTCTGTTAAGGAAGCACTCCCCATGAAGGATTCAAAGAAGTCTACTAGCTGTATAAGAGATTATAGTAACGCAGATGATGTTAGCATTTTGGACTGTCTTGAGTTGTCATTGTATTCTTTCGATGGGGCGACTGACGTCAACACCTTGTGGAATAGATTCAAGAATATGGTAAATAGCTGTCTGGACAAGTTCGTGCCAAAACGAACTAAGGCAGTAAAAAAGCGCAATCCTTGGATTAACCGCAAAATAATTCAGCTTAAACGTAAAATAAGACGCAAAAAGTCGGAACAAAGAAAAAAAACAAAACTGAGATTTCGCAGCTTTCCCGAACACTTAAGCATATGCTCGAGACTGCAAAAGAGCACTTTTATTCGCAGACATTACCTAATTTCATGAAAGATTCACCACAACGTTTCTGGCGTCACCTTGCCCCTTCGCGCGAACAAATACAGTATGTGTGTATCGACGGCAATATTATTAACGATTGTGCAGAAATTGCTGAAAAATACAATGAATACTTTCATTCTGTGTTCGTCCCACCGGAGCCAACGTTCACTGATATTGCTGAGACTCGCACCGACGGTATGTTGCTTATGCCTGACATTGTTTTTCACAGAGGAGGGAATATTTGCGTCACTGCTTAACCTCGGCACTAAAAAATCGGCTGGCCCTGATGATATCCCAAATGAATTTTTGAAGCGATATGCAGAATGGGTAACTAAGTATCTCTGTATCATTTTTAAGGCGTCATTAGACCAAGCATAAACTACCTTCTGACTGGCTGACTGCAAGAATTATTCCTATTCATAAATCCGGTGACAGACACACCATTGGAAATTATAGACCTATTTCAATTACATCCACGTGCTGCAAGATTATGGAACATGTGATATCAAAAAGTTTGTTTAATTACTTTGAAAATGCTAATATTTCTCTTCCGAACCAACATGGTTTCAGGCAAAAACTCTCTACAGTTACTCAGCTCATCGAAACTATGCATGATTTTTCAAGCGTATTAAATGAGAAAGGTCAATTAGATGCTGTCTGCCTAGACTTCTCGAAAGCGTTTGACCGCGTTCCGCACCCCTCAACTTCTTGATAAATTGCTCAGTCTTGGCGTTAACATCAATATTATCAAATGGATTAAATCATATTTAGTAAGAACACAGTTTGTACAGGTAAATGACGCGAAATCCCGACTGTTGCCTGTAACGTCAGGAGTCCCTCAGGGATCGGTGCTAGGCCCTGTCATTTTTCTCAGTTATATAAATGACATTGCTGACCATATGAACCCCAATATCAAAGTTCGACTTTTTGCAGACGACTGCCTGATTTACACCACTGTATCCAGCCGCAGTGATCAAATCGCTTTAAATTCTGCATTAAAAGTTATTAGTGATTGGTGCGATACATGGAAAATGAAAATAAACTACAGTAAGACTATGTATATAACGATAACCAATAAAATTAAAAATATACACTCCTTCGAATACGAGATGGATGGCCAGGCTCTAAGCCGTGTAAACCATTTTAAGTACCTCGGACTTACAATATCGAAGGATTTAAACTGGAAAACGCACATAGACAACATATGCTCCTCGGCCGAAAAAAAGCTCTGGTACTTGAGGTGAAAGTTAAAACTTGCCCCAGAACAGACTAAATTAACGGCGTACTTAACGCTTGTTCGTCCTACACTAGAGTACGCGAGCGTCGTCTGGGACCCCTTTAAAAACAACCTGATAGAAAGAATTGAAAAAATCCAAAGAAGAGCTGCAAGGTTCATCTTATCAAAATATCGATCAACTGATTCCGTAACTGAGATGATTAAGAAATTAAACCTGCCTTTACTTACTCAACGCAGGAAGATAGCTAGGTTGAAAATTCTGTATCTAATTCAGCGTAACTGGTTTAATTTCAATGCCCAAAAGTATATAAAACAGCGAGTGTCTCGAACGGTCAGAGGCAGCCACCAAGCACATATTCTACCAATTTCAGCACGAATAGATGTACATAAATATTCGTTTTTCCCCAGAACAATAGAGGAGTGGAACTCACTGCCACATGAACTACTGACAGTAGACAATGTGAGCAAGTTTGAAGCTGGTATAACTAAACTTTTCACTTAGACTCTAGACACATAGCTTTTATCTTACGGAATCAATTTACCTAAACAAAACTCTCGTTTCTTGTTGTATAATAACTGTTTCATCCAGCGGCCGCGGCAAAATTGATTACACTATGATGTACTAATGTATATAGCTCTTGCTTGCATTGTACCTACTCTATTACGTGTACTACTGCATTGTACCTTTTGTGTGTATTGCACCTTGGGTCTGTCCTCGACCACGACTGCACTTTTTTTCTTTTTCATATCTTGTAACGCAACCACCCTGTAACGGCCATCGGCCAACAGTATTGATAAATAAATAAATAAATAAATAAATAAAATTGTAGCCCGTAGTGAGCGCTTGCCGTC